>JASANB010001246.1:0-50578 GCA_030248155.1 Sabatieria punctata
TCACCTTTAGTTTATTAACGCAAAAACGGTTTTCTATACCTACTGTAATCAAATCATCGGTCAATCTTTTCGATTTTGTTCAGGTCAGTTTTTCAGTTCAACAGCGATTTTAGTAGGTCCTAATTAGTATTGGGCATTGGGGCTTAAAAATCCCAATACCAAACCTGGAAAACCCACCAATACACCCACTACCCAATACCACTTCGCACTCTACTGAAAACGTTGAAAAATTGTTGTTTTTAAAGTAAAATTTACGCGCTTTGAATTTTACCTATTGATGGTTGGCGATTTTAATGCATTGTTATCGTTTGACATGGTGATTTGTACTGGATGTTTGCTGGGAATTGTAAAGGATGGTTCCGTAAACACTGTTTCTTTGCCAAAAACAGGTTATTCCAAAATTTTAAGCCGATTTTCAAAAAAGTTCCGATTCCGAAAAATTCCGATTCGGAACTGTAGTTGAGTTCCGATTCCGATTCCGATTCCGATCGGACCCAAAAATCCGGTTCCGGTCGTTCCCTACCTACAAACAACCCTGCCTCTTCCTGATATTCGGTGCAACGGCAGGGCCGGTTCGGTTCCAATTTACCGTCACTGGCTTTCGGCGGCCTGGGTTGGGCTTTGCGTTGGCTACTTCCAGTCGCTTCGACCGGTTTTGAGCCCATAAGCATAAACAACCTCTTTCACAGATGCTGGAGCCGCCATGACGCACGGGATAGCGTAAACTACCCATGACCAAGACCGGGGGGTCTGGACCATACATGTAACAGGGGTCTGGGTTTGCCCCTCCCCAACTTAGGCCCGACTTTGGCCAGACCCCCCGAGACGATTTTTCCGACCGCCCCCCCTCCGAGTTTTCTAACGAGCATTTTTTTCGATTTTTTTCAATTCCAAACACAAAAATTGCAAAAAATGCCTGCAAAACAGCACTTTTAGCTGTATTTCAGCCCAAATTTGCGATTTTTGGTGATTTTTAACAAAAAACTGCGATTTTGGAGCGTTTTTAGTGCCCAAACCCCTCCCAAAATTTGGGCTCAGACCCCCCCGGTCGGCGCCAGACCCCCAACCCCCCTCCCCCTTCGGCGGATGACTTGTTACATGTATTCTCTGGACCAAGTCCTACTGGACTAAGGACTAAGTCAATTTGTTGATTAGGCTTCAGTCCGCAAGGGCTATTACACGCCTGCCGACCCTGTCCACTCGTGTATTCAGTGTACTTGGGAGGCGAATAAACTTAAACTTAAACTAAGTCGGGTGGTGGCACACCCCGGACCCCCTGTTACATGTACGAAAAATACAGAGAGCAAAACATTTCGGACTAAAAAATAGGGGGCAAGAAGTTTAGGGGGGGGCAAATTTTGGGGGGGGCAAATAAAGCATCCTGAATAATACAGGGCGCAAAAAATTTAGGGACAGAAACCATTTTGGGTGTACAAATTTAGGGGGTACAGATTTAGAGGTACAGATTTTAGGGGTACATACAATGTATTTTAGGGTGTAAACTAAAGCACCCTGAAAAATACAGAGCAGAGGGAGCGTATCGAGGAAATATGGGCAATCTGAAGGAAATCGTCAGTTTTAAATTTCCACAACCGAATCGGCCGATTCTCAGGATGATACTTCGGCTTAGCGAATTGAAGTTGGCCAGAACATATATGAATATGAGCGGCTGCTCAGAGCGTATCGAAGAAGTACGCAGCTACAAGAGTTGAAATCATTCATCGTTGCAATCTGAAGCAAAATCGACAATTTAATTGATTTCCTAACTGAATCGGCCGATTCTCAGGATAGTATTTCGGCTTAGCGATTCGGAATTGGCCAGTAGAGATGTGAGTGAAAGCACGAAGCACATTGACAGCTTGAAGAGTTGAAATCGTTGCAATGTGAAGGGAAATCGTCAATTTAATTGATTTCCACATCTGAATCGGCCGATTCTCGGGATAGTATTTCGGCATGGCGATTCGGAATTGGACAGTAGAGATGTGAGTGAAAGCACAAAGCACATTGACAGCTTGAAGAGTTGAAATCGTTGCAATCTGAAGGGCAATCGTCAATTTAATTGATTTCCACATCTGAATCGGCCGATTCTCGGGATAGTATTTCGGCATGGCGATTCGGAATTGCCCAGTAGAGATGTGAGTGAAAGTACAAAGCACATTGACAGCTAGAAGAGTTGAAATCGTTGCACTCTGAAGGGCAATCGTCAATTTAATTGATTTCCACATCTGAATCGGCCGATTCTCGGGATAGTATTTCGGCATGTGGATCCGGAGTTGGCCAGAAGAGATATGAGTGAAAGCACAAAGCATATTGAAAAAGTATCACAGCCTGAAAACGTTCTGTCAATTGCACAAAATTCGGCGCCCACAGCGTTACCTGCCGGTGCGAACGGCTCGAACGGTTCGACGGCTCGAAGAAACGAATTGCCTTTTTTGCTCTCTCAGCAAGAATTATTAAACAACGATTTAGACGCGCACGCGCGGTCTTAGAATAATGACATGGGCGACAGCAGTACAGCAATTTCGGCGCCAAACTTGAGTGCATCATCCAGTATTTTCGTTATCCTTTCTTTAACTATGGCGGAATGTTAACTTAACTTGATCAACATAAGGTTGTCAGAACCAACAGACCAACCAATCACTTGGCGGGACAGAAAGAGGTAGGCAGGGCCGATTGACCGGCTACTCCTCCACAATAAAGCGCTGCTTATACTCCTACTGCAGTAGTGCAGTAGCTACTGCTGTAGGTTGGCGGACTCCTTCAGTAGTTTTCAGTATAAACACCCGCGCCCCGCCCGCCTAATACTGCAGTAGTAAATAGAATTTCTATTTCAGATTTTTTGCAATTTCAAAAGCATTTGAGGTATGAAATAGGTTTCTGGGCACCGGCAGAACATTTTTAAGAAGACTTTTTTCAACAGAAAACAACAACATTTCACTGACAGTCAGACCGGTATTTTAGGCAAAACTTGAGTTCGTATGGTAGTGGTACCATGCATGGTACCCCTACCTTCGCATTTGTACCCTTACCCGTACCATATATGGTACCACTCTGTTGAGATTTCGTACCATATGATACTATACTACCCTAGGCACCAGTACCATGTGGTATCGGCACCATATATGGTGTCGGTACCGTAAACGGCGTTAAGTGCCTGACTGTATGAGGAAGAAAAGTCTGTCTGTTTTGCTTTTTGTCAACTTTTTGAAATAGCGGGCGTATCGTGATGTATCCCTCTCGAGCAGGGCCGCCAAATGTCCGATGAGCCAATTCGAATTTTTGGCCGGGAAAATGCGTGATGGTCGCGTGCGAAGCTGAAAAAATTTGTCCGATGAAAACGCTGCGTGATGGAAAGAGTCATCACGCCGGTGCGTGATGAGGTTTTTCATCACGCATTTTTTTACTGGCCGCCACTTTAAATACCTGGTAATGCTCTACGCTGTAGCATACAGCCGACACAAAGTGCGTGACGAAAATGAATTATGGCTGCGCCGGCCGCATAACGCAAATGCGAAGCTAATCGAGGTGTAAATTTTGCGAAGCTAATCGAGCTTTGCGTGATTAACCCGTGCGAAGCTGATCGGCAATTGCGTGATGAAAAATTGTCGAGTGCACCAATTGGTGCAGGGTCTGGCCGTAAGAGGTATAAGTTACAAATCCTGTAATGGTAAGATTTTTTAACGAAACCAGTATTGTACGTACAATAAACAGACGAGTGCAGAGATTACAGCCCTTGTATACTTTATGTGTGATTGACAATTTATGTTTTTTCTTGTTTTCAGTTTGATGATTGATCTTGCAGCTGAGTGACAATTTTGGCAAACGTCGGTCTCTCACTCGGGTCAAATTTCCAACATTCCCTCACAATTTGCTTCACACTCTCCGGCGCATCGTCTGGCATCGTCAGCGCTTCTTTCTCTTTCTGGTAGTAACCGACCAGCGTGTCTTTGTCCAGCGCTGAGCACGGTTCTTGTTGACATTTGGTAAAAATCTCCCAGAGCAGCACTCCGAACGACCAAACTTCGCTCCTAACAGACACCATTCGCGCTTCTTCGAATTGCAGCAGCAGCAGCTCGGGCGCACTCCACTGGTAGAAGATGGTGTCCTCCGGCTCCAGAAGGTACAGCGGCCCTTTACGCGCCAGGCCGAAGTTAGTCACCTGAAGTTATCAGTGTTAGCAGTTTGAAGAGGCGTTCAATGTGCTGGCACCTGAAGAGTATTCCGTCCATTTCTACTATCTACCTTGCAGCTTCTAGCAGCTACGTGACAGTGCAGAACGTTTTTGCTGATCATGTAATTCAGTGCCTTAGCTGCTTCCAGGCTAAATGTCAGTGTCTCCGTAAGTGATGACTGAGTTTTGAGGAAACGAGGCAAGTCGGCTCCGGAAGCGAAAGCGGTGACCAGCCGCAGCGGATCGGACAGACACTGCACCCCCAGACACAGTAGAATGTTGTCGTGTTTCAGTGACCGGTGCAGTCTAGCTGCAGTCATGAGACGGAACTTGACGAGGGGTTCGACGTCCACCGCACACTCTTCCACCGTGACCGGCGCGGGCCGCTGGTCCTGCGGTCTCTGCAGCATTCCGTCCCACATCTTGCCCAGAATGCTGTGCTGTTTTGTTCGACGACTGACTGACAGCCACTCTGGTCTCAGATTCCAACCGGGTCGCGCCACTGGATGATAGGGTCTCGGCTGCGGTACTCGCTCAGACGGAAATTTGTCGTCGTCGTCTTTCAGAAATCGTCTGTCCCAGTAGAAGTCCATCAGGTCTTGAACTCGGTGAAATCGAACTTGTCCGCCTAAGGTGAACGAACAGCCGTAATAATTGATTGAGACCAGTAGATGCGAACACTTCTCCCTCCAATAAACAGATACCATAATTTCTTCGTGACCTAATTTATTCGTCTGTCGGACCTGCAAATTCGACTTCAGCAACTAAAGACAAAAGCTGGTTGGACGACCTACCAAAAATGAACCTTCTTTATTATTATTGCACAGTAATGCTTCTGCGTCTTCTTTGGGTAGAAATCCGTGGAAGTAGTCTAAGTTACTAATAAGTAGATTATCAGAATTCTCCTCGTTATCTGCAGACATCAGTATACGTACTACAACACAACAATACAAATTACGATAAAGTTTAGACCTTTGCATGCTATATTTTTATAGTTGTATAATGGCTACAGTACGTTGTTACGTTTTAGTACTATTATAGGTACTGTAACACTAACAGTATCTAGCACCTTTCCTTGTGCCCTGCCGCAAGTGTTGTGAAAGAATACGTATGTTGTATTGTTGGTGTCGTTACGTTGCAATATTTAACAACAAGACCGCATAACTGGATAACAAAAAGTGCCTATATACGGTTAATCTCAGAAGCAAACCAGATGATTTAAACCAAGAAAAGGGTACAACAGCTTATATAAGCGGCCCCGCCGCCGGTGCAGTGTCAGTGTTAGCGTGGATAACTTCATAAACGCTTGTGGATTACCGTTTCTCTCTCTCTCACACCTACTGTTCTTGGTAATCTCTCTATAGCGCTGGTCACAGGTCACGACGCTGTTACATTGTACAGTATATTAGGTTAAGCCTTAGTCTTGGTGTAAGCAGGACAGACAGCCTTAAACTGTTAGTACACACATATGTAACAGTGGTACAGACATAGAAGAGGTTGCCATTGGGGAAAAGAACGCACAGTACCACAGGCGCTTTAGTAAAATCGGTTGAGGAGGATTTTTATTAGAAGATAAATAGAGCACTACTTGCACAGACTACATTACACTTCGACAGTCGGCCAGCTTGCCCTTTAATTTGATAAACCCAAACCTGTGAGCAGGCAGTCTCTCTTCTTTCTTTTGGTTTGCTTCCTTCTTTCAAGCAAATTCATTATTACTATTCGTTTTCCTCCCAGTTACGTTCGTTGGTTTCGCAATTGGTTGTCGAAATTTATGCAAATTTGATTTTGTTTCGACGATTTTTAATCAGAATGTTATGTTTAGATTCTATTTTTTGGCATAAGTAGTTTACATGGACTCCGAAAGATCAGTGCTGAGGAGCTAAGGGTAAAGGTGGGTTCACATAGTCGGTCGGCGTCGGCAACGCGGCAACTCGGGAAATCGACCCCAATTTGAGTACACACATAAGCATGCAGCAGTTCACATAGTCTGTAGTGCGTCTGGAGCCGTTCCAGACGGCTAAAGACTTGCCGATGATTTGGCCAAATCCCAAATCGCCACGACGCGATTTACAACCTTTTATGGGCGCCAAGCGTTCCAGACCAATTAAACAGTGCGCTGAGCATGCGGCCGGTTCACATAGGCGCGGTCGGCCCGGGATGGACAGGCGCTAATCACACAGCGGCACTGGCCAGAACACTTGAGCAGCTGTAGATAAACCGTTTTAAGAGTCGGTCCACGAAAAAATCAAACATTAGTCTGTACAGCTGATTTTTCAAAATCACCGCACAGATGTGAAACTTTCAGCGATTGAAGACCATGAAAAGAAATGAAAAAGTTTGCCATCCGATTTTCTCTAGCTGCATTTGAACCCAAGTTATGGATCCTCGAAAATCGGGATTTTGGCACTCTCTGGTGGCACCACCCTAACTTTGAACGGCTACGGTTCACTAGTCTGTGGACGAAATGTTATCAGCTATGGCTCGTTAGAAAGACCTTTTCAAGTACTTTCAAGCGCTTCTATCAGATTTTCAAAAAATTGGTGTGATCTTGTGCAATTCACCGTAAACTTTAACAGACCATATCTTAAAATTGAACATGGTATCTCAAAAAGTGCCTATCATATTCGGAATCACCGTTCTTTTGTGCGTCTAACGGTATCAACCATATTTATATGGAGTTGCAATCTGACAGTCAAACGATCAGTTGAAAGTAGGGTGGTCGGACACTCAAAAAGCCGGTTTTTTTTGCGCTTTTCGGCCACCCACCAAACTTCGAACGGCTGCCGTTCACTAGTCTGTTGACCAAATGTTACCAGTTATGGCTCGTTAGAGAGGCCATTTCAAGTAGTTTCAAGCGCTTCTGTCAGACGTTTAAAATATTGGTCTGATCTTGTGCAATTCCTCATAAACTTTAACAGACCATATCTTAAAATTGAACATGGTATCTCAAAAAGTGGCTATCATATTCGGAATCTCCGTTCTTTTCTGCGTCTAACGGTATCAACCATATTTATAAGGAGTTGCAATCTGACAGTCAAACGATCAGTTGAATGTAGGGTGGTCGAACACTCAAAAATCCGGTTTTTTTGCGCTTTTCGGTCACCCACCAAACTTTGAACGGCTGCCGTTCACTAGTCTGTTGACCAAATGTTATCAGTTATGGGTCGTTAGAAAGGCCATTTTAAGTACTGTCATACATGATAGTCACTTTTTGAGATGCATGTTCAATTTTAAGATATGGCCTGTTAAATTTTACGGCGAATTAGACAAGATCAGACCATTTTTTTAAAAATCGGACAGAAGCGCTTGAAATTATTTGAAATATTCTTTCTAACGAGCCATAACTGATAACATTTGGTCAATAGACTAGTGAACGGCAGCCGTTCAAAGTTTGGTGGGTGACCGAAAAGCGCAAAAAACCGGATATTTGAGTGTCCGACCACCCTACCTTCAACTGATCGTTTGACTGTCATATTGCAACTCCATATAAACCTGGTTGGTACCGTTAGACGCACAAAAGAACGGAGATTCCGAATATGATAGTCGCTTTTTGAGATACCATGTTCAAGTTTGAGATATGGCCTGTTAAAGTTTAGGGCCGATTGCACCAGATCAATCCAATCTTTTGAAAAACTGGCAGGATCCCTAGAAACTACTTGAAATAGCCTTTCTGACGAACCATAACTGATAACATTTGGTCAACAGACTAGTGAACGGCAGCCGTTCAAAGTTTGGTGGGTGACCGAAAAGCGCAAAAAAACCCGGATTTTTTAAAGTGTCCGACCACCCTACCTTCAACTGATCGTTTGATTGTCAGATTGCAACTCCATATAAATATGGTTGATACCGTTAGAAGCACAAAAGAACGGAGATTCCGACTATGATAGTCACTGTTTGAGATACCATGTTCAATTTTAAGATATGGCCTGTTAAAGTTTACGGTGAATTGCACAAGATCAGACCATTTTTTTAAAAATCGGACAGAAGCGCTTGAAATTACTTGAAATATTCTTTCTAACGAGCCATAACTGATAACATTTGGTCAACAGACTAGTGAACGGCAGCCGTTCAAAATTTGGTGGGTGACCGAAAAGCGCAAAAAACCGGATTTTTGAAACTGTCCGACCACCATACTTTCTTCAACTGATCGTTGACTGTCAGATTACAACTCTATATAAATATGGTTTGTACCGTTAGACGCACAAAAGAACGGAGATTCCGAATATGATAGTCACTTTTTGAGATACCATGTTCAAGTTTGAGATACGGCCTGTTAAAGTTTAGGGCCGATTGCACCAGATCAATCCAATCTTTTGAAAAACTGGCAGGATCCCTAGAAACTACTTGAAATGGCCTTTCTAACGAACCATAACTGATAACATTTGGTCAACAGACTAGTGAACGGCAGCCGTTCAAAGTTTGGTGGGTGACCGAAAAGCGCAAAAAAACCCGGATTTTTGAAAGTGTCCGACCACCCTACCTTCAACTGATCGTTTGATTGTCAGATTGCAACTCCATATAAATATGGTTGATACCGTTAGACGCACAAAAGAACGGAAATTCCGACTATGATAGTAACTGTTTGAGATACCATGTTCAATTTTAAGATATGGCCTGTTAAAGTTTACGGTGAATTGCACAAGATCAGACCATTTTTTTAAAAATCTGACAGAAGCGCTTGAAATTACTTGAGATGGTCTTTCTAACGAGCCATAACTGATAAAATTTAGTCTACAGACTAGTAAACCGCAGCCGTTCAAAGTTAGGGTGGTGCCACCAGAGAGTGCCAAAATCCCGATTTTCGAGGGTCCATAACTTGGGTTCAAATGCAGCTAGAGAAAATCGGATGGCAAACTTTTTCATTTCTTTTCAAGGTCTACAATCGCTGAAAGTTTCACATCTGTGCAGTGATTTTGAAAAATGAGCTGTACAGAGCTCTTCGCGTCAATGTTCGATTTTTTCGTGGACCGGCTCTTAAGCAAAAAGCAGATAGTCACTGCATGCATATTACTTTTCTCTGCGGTCTCTGTGAAATCCAGAGGCGAAAATCGAGCTGTCACCCTCTGAGCCAAAAGCACCGAAATCAAACTTGGGCTTTTCCATTCAGAAAAATTTCGCAAAAATGTCTCCGTAGATAAATACACAACACTGCCGCAGCTTTAAGGCCGGCTCACAATAGACGCGGTCGGACGCGGTTGGGTGGAGCGGTGGCTGACCGCGTCCCTCCGCGTCCGGCAACCGCGTCCAACCGCTCCAGTTGGTCAACTTTTAACTTTCACCGCGCCACCGCGTCCGACCGCGTCAGAAACGGAGGAGTGGCTACCGGTCCATAGCTATACCAAATGCTAAATGAGGGCTAAAATTCGTGGTTTACGGCTGTTCAACACAAAACCAGTGTTATTTAGACTGCATAGAATGCGTAGGCGGCGTTATTGTGTCACAGAAGAGCTTTTGATCCGCCTGAGGAAGGGCAAATGGCGTATGCGGTGGATTAATTCTTTTGATAATTGCCGCAAAACAGACATGAAACAGCCCTATGGATAGTTTGGTAGCGTGCCTGCAGATCTTAACGGATTAACTGGACGCGGCGACCGCGTCTATTTTGCGCCGGACACTTTCAACCGCGCCATTTCGGACCGCGTGCGGTTTTGGCCACCGCGTCCGACCGCGTCTATTGTGAGCCGGCCTTTACGCCTGCGTTAGAGCTCGTAGAACGTCCCATTCTGTCACCGGTACAGCGCAAATGACTCAAATGCCTGTGCTCATTAGACTTTTGAACCGTCAAAATACCGTAATTATCAGGTAGGCCGGCCGGTTCCAGATACGGACAAGAGACTATGTGAATTGCGTTTTAACCCAGTTTTTCTCCACCGCTATACCGACGCTCGGCCCCGATATTTTACCGACGGCGTTTCCGACGCCGACCGACTATGTGAACCCATCTTAAAGCTCACGGTTGAGGCTTATTGTTATAGGCTTATTCTGAGACGAGGCATGCATGTACTAGGGGATTTTGGGGGTCACCTCTACATTGAAAAGGCCAACCGCTCTACCCAGCCCTAGCTCTTTTTGGTCAAAAGTTATGACCATTTCCGGAACGGAATGAGACGAAATTTTTCAGATCCGGTTCCGGTCCAGTGTAAAATTTCGATCCGGTCAGGCGCTACCTATAGCGAACTTATGCACGCTGTTAGCAAGCCCATTGTCTTGGCTACATACACCTCTAAGCCTAAGTTCTAAGCCGCTTGTCGATAGGTTGAGAATTGCGCGAACGACAACCGTTTGAATGCCGGGCACCGGATGTGGCCCAAATCATATTTCGAGATTTGGCGTAGTTGGGTCCCCCGCACCGCATACATGGGCCGGAAAAATCCGGATGAAGGTATGGGTGTCGGCGGGGAGATGTCGCCAGTCGCTTCCGAAAACAGGTCTTTTTTAGAATTCTTCCTTTTTATAACAGTGTCAGCCAGAAAAGCAAGCAAGGATGTCGACTGGAATAATAAACCGTCAGTGCAAGCTGGCGTTGAGCATTTGCGATCGGGAATTATCAGCGATTAAGTTTAGTTCCTTGAGACAAGAGATAAAATAAAGGTGCAGAGCAGAGACGGCCGACAATGCATTATCACGATGAACGGTACGGTGAACATGTGCTGACACCGATCTGGCCATCGCGCATATGTTCGACCACGCATCTGGCCATCGCGGTACGGCACGCAGGGATAGTGCGCCCGGTCGGTCGACTTGCTTGCTCGTCCGCCCGACCTTTTTTCGAGATTTGCTTTGTATTTGTGTGTGTAGAATGAAAAAGGTGCTTTGCACCGGAGGTGCGCGGTTCCTAGAAGTCCAAAAGCTACGCGTCGTGTCGAGTGAGTAAGTTTTAATTTGTTTTTTTTTATTCATCATCAACGAAAACGAAAAGTTAAAAAACGAACAACACAACTGAAGAAAATGCAGTGGAGATTGCAGAAGAATGAATAAATAATATAGCAGCGAAGCAAGCAGATTGGTTGGTACCCGGCTCAACATCGTCAAGAGAAGCCAATGAAGAGAATTGTGGAACACAACAGAGCACAACCATTGGGCATTAGCAGACACACAACACAATAACACGGAGCAATCGAACAAACACAAACAACAAGTTTGAAGTTTACTCAACTGCCAACACCAACAAATATATAAAACGAGGCCCGTGAGTAGTCAAAACTGTGATTTTGGCTACAGGGCTGTTTGTTTTCCGGAAAAAAACTCAAGCCGGTTTTTTTCCGGTTTTTTTCCTGTTTTTTTTCGGTTTTTTACCAAAAGTTATTTTCCGAGATGACAGAAAAAAACTTTTAACAATCGCTTTTTATTGCAGAATTCAACGAAATAGCGTGAGTCTTATTACAAAATGCACTAATTTTATCTTTTAGAGTAGTAATTTGATTTTAAAACACCAAAAATACAATAATAAAAGTTGCCTGAAAATGGCACCGGTATTTTTTGCGAAAAACAGCTAAGTTATGCCATGGAAATGCTTGTAAGGCTTCTATTAACCTAAATTCGAAGTATTTGCAGCGAATTTAACCAGTTATTTGGCTTATTTCCTTCAAAAACTTGCTTGAGTTTTTTTTCCGCATTTTAGTTTTTTTCCAAGCCCCTCGGAAAAAACCGGTTTTTTTCGGAAAAAAAAGAAAAAAACCGAGGAAAAAACCGACCCAACAGCCCTGAGTGAACAAGAGGGATTTTTTATTATTCTGCACTTCATAATCTCGGCAAAGTTCCACTTTGCCTCGCAAAGTGGCAGGGTGCTTAGTTTTTGGATTACATACAGTCGAGCTTAAAAGGATCGGAAACCTATTTAGGCCTAATGGTGCTTACAGTATAGCCAAGAAATAAGCCTACAGTATGAGGGATTCTTCAAAAGCTTACCTTAAATAATCTAACAAAACATTTAAGAGTAAAAAAATTTACGATTGCACTGTCTAATTTTTGAGTAAGAGTAAGAAGGTGGCCTAAAAACTAAATCCGGCATTCCAAGTTAATTCACAAAATGGTTATATTTCAACACCAATTTTAAATTGTTACCACAGAATCAGTAAGGTGGACCCGAATGCCGGATTTAGTTTTTAGGCCACCTTCTTTACTCTTACTCAAAAATTAGACAGTGCAATCGTAAATTTTTTTACTCTTAAATGTTTTGTTAGATTATTTAAGGTAAGCTTTTGAAGAATCCCTCACACCAGATTTCCGAAACTTTTATTAGCTTCTTGAAGCTCCGATCAGCACTGGCCGCTTACAGAGCCCAACGGCCTCCATGTTCACCACAGAGGCCTTACACCGTGAGGCAGCTTATGCTGTTTATGGTACTGGCACCATATATGGGACCCCTACCCATGACCCCGGGCACCAGTACCGTATATCCTACACGCATCCTATGGTATGACTACCATATATGGTACGAAATTTGAATGAAGTGGTACCGTCACAGTGGATGAATCCCGCCACCATATATTATATGACAGTCCTCAAATGTTGGGGGGGCTTACTATAGGTACCGGCACCTTATATCGTGCCAGTACCATAAAGGGCGTAAAGTGGCTGATACATGATGAAATCGTATGCTCCATCTGCGTGTTCAGTGGTGGTGCCAAAACATAGCCTCCTAGAATGACACTGCATATGGATTGCCAGTGCCACTATCATATTCCCACTCAGCTAATCAAAATCTCCAATTTAACTACAATAACGTCTATGTTAAAAGCAGGTTTAAAAAGTTACAAAATTTGAACATTACACTTGCAAAAACTTACAAAATTTGCACACTACACTTGCAATCCACTCAGCACCATCCATCATACTTGAACTGAGCTAAATGAGAGCTCAAGAGTGGAAACTAACCCAAGTCAAGTTAACACCCCTCCATACTCAATCATTCTACCAAGGCGACAGCAGGCCCAACCCTACATCTAGCCCTACACAACAATCAATCATTCCATGGGGAAAACTACAACAATGGAAAGTACCCTAAGTAAGGGTAACACCCCCTCCATAATCAAAGAGCCCCTCACATGACAGGACCGAATGTTATGAGTTTTCGTGCTGGGACCCTAACCGGGAAGACTTGTCATCTGTAAGAAGTGCACCAAATTCAAGTCACTCAAGTACTGGCACCTTCTACTGAATCTAAATCGTCTTCAGCCTCCAGGCCACCCCTGCCATTCGGTGCCCTCCAGATCATATTAGAACCACTTCGATCATCTAGCCTGCCACTCACAATTCACATGTCATCCATCTTCGCCGAAGTACTATCCCTCCCGAGAATCGGCCGATTCGGAGTGGAAGAAGATGAAGCTGCCGATTTTCCTTCAGCTTTCCACGATTCCCACTCTTCTAGCTTCTGTACTTCTTCAACATGATGCTCTCTCCTTCCAGGCACACCACTTTGATCTACTTCAAATCATAATAACGCCTATGTTAATTGTGCCAACGAGACAGCAGGGTGTACCTACATCTAGCCCTACACAAGAATCAATCATTCCTGGGGGAACAGTACAACAATGGAAAGTACCCCAAGTAAGGGTAACACCTAGAGATGTTCCATGGAAAATTTCCAATGGAAAATAATTTCCGGAAATTTTCCTAGGGGGTCGGAAAAAAATGGAAAAAAAGGAAAAGTATTCATTACTGCTTTTTAATGAACCTGACACGTTTAGCGCTCTTAATGCGATCAAAGAAACGTGAATTAGGTCTATTTCTAGTTGCATTTCCGTATTAGGTTCAGTTTGTTCGGCAAGCTCTCACTTTTGTTCCTGATTAAGTGGTCAGAAGATAAATTCGGCGCTCACAGAATTTTTGCAAGTGATAAAATGGATAGATAACGGAAAAACGTATAGAGGTTTGTTCAGTTGTTGAAAAAAGAAGACAAGAACACTTTTTCTTTGAAAATTTATGCTGCAGTTTTAGTGCCTAAAATGGCATCAGGACGTCCTAAGGACGATGTTACGTGGTCTCATTTTACCGTTAAACCAGAGGAAGGGAAGAAAGTTGCTTATTGTTGTTACTGTGAGTCGCGCTATCTGAATAATGTAACCAGAATGCACAAGCATTTGGTAGACAAGTGCAAGCGATTTCCATTGCCTGCGCGCCAGGCCTATCTCAGTCTCTCTACTGGTACCAGAGTACGCTGTTGCGCTCCCGCCAGCTCTTCCGGCAACTATCCAGCAGCAGAACAGCTGGTTCAAGCTGCTGCCGCCGACAGCGATGACAGTCAGGTCTCAGCTCCTCCACAACCGAAAAAAACCAGACAGTCCTCTTTGCTTGGTGGTTTCACTACAACCGGAATCGACAAGATGACCCGCTGGACTTTGTATATACATGTAGATGTAGACGCTGGAAGATACATTTGTAGGCTGGACAGGTGGACAAATTGGCCTACATAAAGCACAACGTGCCTTTGCTTAAGCGAGCGAGAAGTGGTGCTTCTAGAATGAAACAAGCCCCTAGGCCGAGAGAAGATAGTGAAAAATGTGCCGATACTGTTTATAACACTGATTCTGACGTTGACATTTCCCTTGATGACAGTTTAGAATCTGCTTCCGATCTCGATACATAGGCTGTTGTTGCGTTGTTAGCTTCCGATACATTACATGTTTGCAGTCATTTATCGGTTGAACTCTCTTGTCTGGTCTGAATTAAACTCTATCTGTTGTTAAAAATATTATAATGCATAGAAAAAACAAAAAAGCTGTCTTGAATTGTCTAGGACCTGCAAGGAGCCCATTTCTTGCGTTTTCTCAAATTTTTAAAATTGGAAATATATTATGGAAAATTTCCGGTAAATTTCCGGAAAATTTCCAGCAGACATTTTTTTCCGGAAAAGGAACATCTCTTGTAACACCCCCTCCATACACAATAATTGTGCCAATGAGACAGCATGGCGAACCCTACATCTAGCCCTACACAAGAATCAATCATTCCTGGGGGAACGCTACAACAATGGAAAGTACCCCAAGTAAGGGTAGCACCCCTCCATACACAATAATTGTGCCCACGAGACAGCAGGGCGAAGCCTACATCTAGCCCTGCACAAGAATCAATCATTCCTGGGGGAATGCTACAACAATGGAAAGTACCCCAAGTAAGGGTAACACCCCCTCCATACACAATAATTGTGCCAACGAGACAGCAGGGCGAAGCCTACATCTAGCCCTACACAAGAATCAATCATTCCTGGGGGAACGCTACAACAATGGAAAGTACCCCAAGTAAGGGTAACACCCCCTCCATACACAATAATTGTGCCAACGAGACAGCAGGGCGAAGCCTACATCTAGCCCTACACAAGAATCAATCATTCCTGGGGGAACGCTACAACAATGGAAAGTACCCCAAGTAAGGGTAGCACCCCCTCCATACACAATAATTGTGCCAACGAGACAGCAGGGCGAAGCCTACATCTAGCCCTACACAAGAATCAATCATTCCTGGGGGAATGCTACAACAATGGAAAGTACCCCAACACAGACATGGGCAAAGGGGGGCTGAGGGGGGGTTGGCCCCCCCCCCCTCAGACTCTGACCTACCCCCTCAGCCGGCCGCTACCCCCCTCAGGAATTTTTTGGAAGAATTTTGTATACAAAATTATGATAAAAATATGCCTGGATTAGGTGTAAATGAGCTCAGAATAGCTTATTTTAGCTTATTTTAATGAAAAATAAGCCAAAAAACCTTGATCTTAGCCAAAAATCGGACTTTTTGGCTTACCACCCCCTCAGCCCCCCCTCAGGCGCTCCTACCCTTCCTCAGCCCCCCCCCACTGGAATTGAAAATTCTACCCCCCCCCCTCAGCCGAAATGCCCCAACATACATGTAACAGCTCCGGGCCGACCTGTACCGACCGACCGGGGGGGGGGGTAGGGGGGGTTTCCTCAGATAGGGGGGCGAGGGGGGTTTCGTCCAGAGGTGGGGTCCAAAATTTCAAAAAGCTCCAGAACGCCTGGAAATGCGTTTTTAGCACGTTTTTTTCAGTAAGGATGCTAAAAATCGCAATTTTAAGCTGCCAAATAGGGCCGTCGCGAGAGAGCAACAGCGACAGAACACATTGACCGGTGGGTCTGTCTCTGAGCTGCCACACACCTTGGGACTTATGGGAACCTGCTGTTTCATTCTGTTCGGTTGTTTCGTGGGAAGGTCTTCACGGCGGCGCTGCTTGGCATTACTCATGTTTTGGAGGTCAAGCAATGATCGAAAGCTGTTTGACTTATATAGCTTGACGCATAAGTGCAATAAATAATCAGTAAAATGCACACATTAACATATGACAAATGATCACATAATAGCCATGTTATTTTCTTAGTGTCTAATTCAAACGCTATCTCTGTTTGCAGCGTAACAAGAAGAATGGCAGGTTCTTCCAGTAGCGGCAGGAAGCCGAATCGTTTGATCGACGAGCGATCACCTTATCTACTGCAACATGCCTACAATACGGTTGATTGGTAGGTCGGATCTGTGTAGTGCTCAAGTGCACAATGTCCCTGTTTATATTTTGTTTAGGTATCCTTGGGGCCAGGAAGCGTTTCACAAAGCAAAAGAAGAAAACAAACCCATCTTTTTATCAGGTGTGACTTAAAAACCATATGATTCTAGTTCAGATTTCAAGTAGAAATCGGGTGGTTTAGTCGAAATTTTATTGAATTATTGTGGTCATACATATAACAGGTCATCCCCGAATGGGGAAGGTGGTTGGGTAGTCTGGGCGCCGGCCGGGGCCGTCTGGTCTGAGCCCTAATTCCAAGGGAGGTTGGGCTCTAAAAACGCTCAAAATCGTAAAAAGTCGCTAATTAGGCTGAAATGCAGCTAAGAAGTACTGCTTTGCAGGCGATTTTGGCAATTTTTCAGTCAGAAATTGCAAAAAATCGCAAAAAATTTGCTCAAAAAATTACTTGCAAGAAAAATCGGAGAGGGGTCGAAAAAATCGTCGGGGCTGACCTGAGTCCGGTGGGGGGATGACCCCCTGTTACATGTATGATTGTGGTAAAATACTAGGAATATCTTTGGTTCTGAGCTTGCAGCAAAATCTTTAATGCTTGTCAATTTTGCTAAGCAACCTGATAGTTGAACGCAAGTGATTGTCTAAAATTCTTTCTGTTTGTACTGGAGATTGTTATGAAAAATTGAACAGTCTTGCAAGCTGCAGATTACTCGTTTATATCTTTGTTTTTTGGCTTCATCAATAACGCAGACAACTTAGTCATAAGCTCAACTATGAAAACGATCAGAGATAAATTATGTTTAGTTGGTTACTCCACCTGCCACTGGTGCCACGTAATGGAGCGAGAATCATTCGAAAGTGAAGCCATCGGAGAGTTGCTAAATAAATACTTTGTTTCTATAAAAGTAGACAGAGAGGAAAGGCCGGATGTTGACAAAATGTACATGACATTCATTCAGGTTTCTTTACTCGTGTTTTGTCTCTGATTCATAATTACAACTCTTTCCAGGCGATCTCGCGTAGCGGAGGTTGGCCAATGAGCGTCTTCCTAACTCCCGATTTGAAGCCAATTACAGGCGGAACCTACTTTCCTCCGGAAGATTCTATGATGCGGCCTGGGTTTGGCTCCATTCTAAGAATGCTTGCCGAACAGGTAGCTTTCTTTTTTAGTCATGACTGTGACTGCTTTGGCATTATAATAATCTAGTGGCACAAAAAAGAAGATGAATTGATAGAGCAAGGTGTAGCACTGACCAATGCACTTCAACAAGCTGCCCACGAGACTAGTGCGGTGCCAGATTCTGAGAGTGCTGTTCCGGACGCTAAGAAAGTTGTGGCAGGGTGCTACGTGCATCTGTACAAAAATTTCGACGGCCTATTCGGCGGATTTGCCAGAGCGCCGAAGTTTCCGCAACCCAGTACCTTATTTTTATTTGTTAAACTTGGATCTGATTCTGACAATTTTCAGCTAATCTCGAGTTTCTGCTTCGCTGTGCCTGCGACAAGCAGGAGGAGAGTCGTGCTAAAGTGTCCCTGGAAATGGTGGAAACTACTCTCAGACGAATGGCCAATGGAGGCATTCATGATCACGTAGCTCAGGTCGGTAAGCCCGCTAGCATTTACTCTGAATCTTTCAAAACCGGTTGTTTTGTTACCCTCTTCTTTTTTGAAGAGCTCAGTTTAAGAAGAACACTTCGTCAGTTTGTTCGCGTGTATGTGTTTATCAATTGCTGGTGGATAATGTTAGTGTTCGTCTTGAGAGACAATAACAACCGCATCTGGTGATCTGTTGATTGCAGGGCTTCCATCGGTATTCGGTAGATCAGCGATGGCACGTGCCGCATTTCGAAAAAATGCTCTACGATCAGGCGCAGTTGGCTTCTGTCTACGCGCAAACCTATCAGTTGACCAAGAAACCGTTGTACGCAGCAATTGTGCGCGACATTCTGCTCTATGTGGACAGGGACCTCTCCCATCCGGTTGGTACAGTTGTTGTGTGATCAAAGAAAAAGATGCAGCACGTTCCGCTTCTAGCTGGGAGGATTTTTCAGTGCAGAGGACGCTGACTCCTTCCCTACAGCCGACGCGAAGGAGCGAAAGGAAGGCGCTTTCTGTGTGTGGACCTGGCAAGAACTAGAAGAGGTGCTGGCGCAGAAAATCGAAAGCTCCGACCAGCTGAGTCTATTCGAGGTGTTTGCGCATCACTTCAGTGTAAAGGAAGGCGGCAATACAAATCCTCAAATTGTAAGTTTATGTCGTTTGGTTTAAGCTAAGCACGCCAACTGTAACAACGGCTACTTTCGTCGGACCGACTTTGACAGATACCACACGTTCCTGTTGAATTTCTGAAAAGGGGCAGGGGTTCAACTGCATGCCGGGTAGCGTCAGTTAGATCTGATATTTGACTAAATCGATATCCCAACTTTTATCTTAGTGCACACATTTATAGACAGTTTTGTTGTTTTGGTTTTGTTTTTAAAGATCGACCGCTGTCGAGTGGATCTTTTTGTCGTTTCTCGAAATCTCTACTTCTACTTGTTTGTTAGTAATTTCGACTTCTATCTCAATGTTGCGTTTCAAGATTTTGATCTCCACCTCCACCTGACTCGTAGAAATATCGATTTCGATCTCAATATCAGACGAAATGCGGTATCGCTCTACCTCTGGTTCTCTGTGCGCCTTGATTTTGTTTGTTGCTGCCAGACATTTGGCAATGTGACACACCATTCGACCTTCGTACGGTTTTTCCGGCGCCTCGATCCCTCCGAAACTAGCAGAGGCGCCCTCTATCGGGAACATGAAGTATTGACAGCCTCCCGAGATGTTAGGGTCGTCCAGTGGCAGGTCCTGGTTGTCTTTCGTGACGAGTCGGCGTTGAAATACTGCTCGCAGTTGTTTCTGCTTTACCTCTGAGCGCAGCAGCTGCACGTGCGACTGGTAGTCCAGTCTCGGTATGGACGACCCGTTTCCATATCTAAGCATTTCTTTGTTATTTATTTCCAGGGTTCGTGCCGATCAAGGAATGTCTGGGGATTTAAAATTTGTATTTTGGGTCTTGTCATGGGCAATTTTGTTTGTCACTCCATAGAAGTATGCATTCAGTACGTTGTAGAAACAACAATGAATGGTTCCAATAATTTAGTCAATATCTGTTTTTTTAAGAATAATTTTCTAAAATTTTCTTGCCCTGGACTATCCAAGCTGCTGAAACTATGAGTTCTAGCTCAAAATGCTTTTCAAACACGTTTTATAAAGCTAATTTTTCAAAATTTTCTCGTCCTGCTTTGGCGGTTACAAATGCCATTAAGTGCACAAGCATAGCACCAATTTTTGGGCAAAAGAAAATTCAGATTAGTGAGAAGAATTATTAAAAGTATCAGGGGACTTGTTGGCTTTTGTCAGCGTAATGCCAGAGGATTTTGGAACGCCAGATCGGCACGAACCATGTGTTGTGGGCATACATGGGCCGGAAAAATCCGGAGGGGGTAGGGGGTGTTGGAGGCCGAGGGGGGGGTATGGCCGACCGAGGGGGAGGGGTATACCCCCCGGCCCAAAACTTCCCACCCGCCCATCTGACTGGTGAACAGAACATCCCAACCCTAAATATGGGCCAGCCATAAATGTTGACCACATTATTTTTGTATACCGATCAGTTAGCAGCACTTGACCGTTGATGTTTAGCAGCACAACGAAGTCGTACAGGGTGTCCTAAAAATTTTTCATCGTTGAAGTAAAACAAACGAAATTGTAGTGGTTTTACCTTTAGCGCTTGGCCGAATCCAACGCCGGTCCATGTATAGCCGTTTTGTTTGAGGGTTGTTTTCAGGTAAAACGTTACATTTTCTCCGATAGCATCGTATGTCCACGACAGGCGGTAGCTTCCCAGTTCGAACTGACAGTCGGTACGTAAATCTGACACGAACAGTAGATAGATAGATAGTTCGGCTTCTAACTGCGAACGGTCTACCTTCAGGTGGATCCAGACTGATGGCAGGTTGTTGTGGGCTGATCAGGTTTGTGTCCACGTCCAGCGCTTTTGCTCTGGTCCTGCTTGTGCCGGCCACGCAGTTCTGGACGTTGCAAACCAGCTGTGTCAGTGGAGTTACTGGGTGTTTGTCTATCTATAGGTGGGCAAAACTTAGGCTGCTAAATCAGAAGACGCTGTTGTAGCGTACTTGTCCGTTGGTCACTGTGCCAGGTGCTATGGGAAAGAGAAAAGTCTGGCAGGTTGCCAGGTCTTTGTCAGCCGGATCGGCGCTGGTCAATGGTCTGATCCAAGTGGCTGACAGTTGACCGTCAACTAGACTACCGCTGACTTTGATCACGTCCTGGGCGTCGGGAGTGGGCCGTGTGTAGCCGCTGGACATGTAGTCTCCGACCTCCACCTGACCATTGCGCACAATCACCAGATTCATGTCTGCATCTGCCTGTACATAGTTGAGCACTAGGAATGCACAGCACAATGACACTGTTACCATTCCTGCTCCGAAGCCGATCCCACTCCAAAAGTTTCGTTGGTCTTCGTTAGAGTTCTTGGCGGTTAGAGAAAATCGGACTTGTTGATTAGCGGGCAAATACTCCCAAGAAACTGCATAGGCGCCATCGGCCGATCGGTAAGAACAATCCGGTCGGCTTGCAATGCCAGCTAAAATGACAGTGAGTGTTTACTGATACGCAACAAGCGAAGCTAACTTACGAGCGGTTGTGGCTGGAATGGGAAAGACACCAGGCTGCGGTCCTGGTAGCGATGTAGCAGGATCTGCATTAGTTTGACTGAGGTACAGAATTAGGTGCATTTAGTGGACAAAACGGGTTGCATTTAACCAGGAGGCTTTATCTATGGCTATTGTAGTATTGTAATAATGATAGCAAAAGCCGTTAAAGAATGTCCCAAATCCAAAAAGTGCAACCTTTGACGTATGTGATTCAATGCTATGTATGTCTATCGGACAGTACCGCCAAAATGACTTTGTTGTTTTCCAAAACATCTGCTTTTTTGATAGAGGAATTCAGGCGCGACAGATTCAAAGGAAAAATGAGATTCGTGTGAAAGTTCTCTGGACATTCTTTAGCCTTACTTGGGAGTTGCGTTGTTGGAATGGGAAAGACACCCGGTTGTGGACCACCTGGCTGTGGTCTGTTTGGATCTGTAATGCGGCTATTTGTAGTGATGGTGTGTTCAGCAAATGTTCTAACGCACCAACTGGAAGTACAACAGGCGGACCAGGTGTTGGCAACCCCATAGATGGCGTTTGAGCAGGGCCAAATGCTGTAATTTGCCAACTGTTGGATTGCACATTAGCAATGTCTTTTCTTACTTTGTGGAAAAGGCGTTACAGGCTGTGCTGTAGGGAATACTGGACCAAATGTAACAGGAGCTGCAAGAAATGTTTCAATTCAAATACATCCAGTTGCAGATGGTCTGGCTCACGCAAATTAGTCGGAGCTATAGTGAAAATCGAAGGTGGCAGAGTATTTGTTGGTGCAATCGTGAAAATAGAAGGCGATGCAGTGGCTGCAACTCTGTCGTTTTAGTCTACAAAACAGTTGTAAGACTTACGCAGATTAGTTGGCGCAATGGTAAAAACGGTTGGAGTGATGGTTTGCTGCGTAGTCACAGCTGGACCAACAACAGTGCAGCTGGCCATGTTTGACGAGCTCTGACAGGGATAGGAAAAGTAATTGGTGACACACTTGCGGTAGGTCGGCTGATAGACATAGAAAGTGCAGCAGGTGGCCATTTTTATCTGTACATTGCAACAACAGGAGGTCAGTCGTGTAGCTTGTCGCCTAACAGATTTGTCTCGCTCCTCAGAAGCTGAAGAAACACCGTAATAAGAGGTGGTTTGTACGTAGTTCGGTGAGCTACCTGTGGCTGGAAAGACGAGCAATAGCAGAAATAACAACCGAGGTTCCATCAGTAACAGTAGTCTAACTGAGTAGCAGCATCGAGCCGGCCGTTCAAGCCGTGAATCTATGGTGTTTGTCCACCTCGAAGGGCCATTAAGTGGTGCAGTGTGATGTTTGCCAAGTAGTAGTTTTTCGACGCCGATCAGGACTGGTTGAAGCGGTCACGATTGCCTTGCTGTTTCTATTGGGTGTGTGGGCAGTTTTTGGAGGCGGCGCGGGCGTGGATGAGAGGCTGGCGATGGTTTTTGTTTCGAACTAACACTCAGACGATGCTTGCTTTGCTGACAGACAAACAATGGTGCGTGTATTGTGTACTGGATTTCTAATTTGTTGACACACACCTGTTTCAGTTGACACTTCGCCGCATCGCCTGTCACTCACTCTTCGCATACTTTGTTGCAGGATCCTCACGGCGAATTGACAAATCAGAACGTTCTTGTGGCATTTGACGAGATCGAGACGACCGCCAAAAAGTTCAACTTAACAGTGGAACAGACTGAAAGCGCTCTCAAAAAGTCGCTGCAACTGTTGTTCGACCGACGAAAAACCAGACCCCGACCGCACTTGGATGACAAGATACTGACCGCTTGGAATGGTGAATTTAAAGATATTATCATATTTGTTCATCTACGTTCTCTTCACTTTTGTTTAGGTTTGATGATCGGTGGCTTTGCTAAGGCAGCGAGCGCTCTAGGCGAAGAAAAATACGCCGAACGAGCGGAAAAAGCAGCAACGTTTGTCAAGAACCACTTGACGGATGGTGATGGATCTCTTTTGAGAAGCGTCTACAGGGACAAATCCGATCCTGCTTTAGTGGCGCAGTTGTAAGAAATTTCGCTGCTCTTCTATTTGCGTCCGTCGATCGTGTAGTTGGGTTTAGCAAAAAGTGCGCAATACCTTTGTCGCTTTGAGCACCATACATAAAACCTATCTCTATTGTATGCAGTACCTCAGAGACTTGCCGGGGTGGCGGTTTTTACGCAAAAGGCAGAGATTCTGTTTTAGATCGAGTCCAATCAGTGCATTTGCCGACGATTATGCTTTTTTGATCGCCGGTCTGCTTGACTTGTACGGCTGCACATTCAATTGCGAGTGGTTGCGCTGGGCCGAACAGTTGCAGAACAAAATGGACGATCTGTTTTGGGATCAGGATTGTGACTCCGGCTACTTCCTCAGCACCAACAAAGACAGCTCCGTACTGATTCGCATGAAAGAGGGTACTCCGGCCTACCTACCATGTACTTACTGTCGCCGTTGGTGTTTAGACCACGATGGGGCTGAGCCTAGCGCCAACTCTGTAGCCAGCCTGAATTTGGTTCGACTGTCGCGTCTGTTCGATAACAACAACTATTTGCTGAAAGCTAAGCGAATCTTCACCGGATTCGAGCAGCGATTGACCAAAGTTCCGTTCGTAGTTCCAACAATGGTCGTTGCACTGAGTTTGTGTCACTCCGCTGCTACTGAGGTTTGCGTTTAGAGTGGATGTACAGATCGAACAGTCTGTTTTTAGCTTGTTCTCGCTGGACCTAGAAACGAGGCCTTGAAATCTCTGATCAACAGTGTTAACCAAGTTTACTTGCCTGAAAAAGTGCTCATAGTTCTTGATGGAGAGAAAGGTAAGACCACGACTCTAATGCGCAGTTGCAACTGGTGTTTGCAGACGGTTGGCTGAAAGAAAAAGTAAAGCGACTGGAGTCACTGGTTCCCGTAGACGGCAAAGCCACGGCCTTTGTGTGCCAAAACTTCAGCTGTTCACTTCCAGTTCACACAAGTGAACAGCTCGATCAGTTGCTGATTTCGTGTTAGCTGGTTAGTCTTAGTGTTCTTGATACTAATTTATTATCATCTAGCTAGTCTGCTTTAACTATAAGATTGTCTTCGTACATAAGGCGACATTATTTTTTGTACAACTTCTATCGGTAATCGAAAAACTTGCATTTTCCGTCCGCAGGATTCATAAAACTGCCCGACTCACAGTGAAAGGTAGCAGAGAACTCTGGACTGTTCCTCAACATACCGAGCAGTCTGTACTTGCCCGGCGTGTGCGTGTCCAACATTGACTGAAACTATTCTTTCTTGCAAATCATCCGAGTACCGAGGGTTTCTACCGAGGGAGCGCAGTAAATAAATCTAAAGCAAGCGTACCTCTTCCACAGTGGCGTCTACCGATCTGTGATTGCAGTAAGCGAGCGTGCGTCCGAGTCCTACGAAGAAAAGTTGTGTAGGTGAGAGTTGGGTGCCGAGGCCGGGCAACGACCGGTCTTGGTTGGCTCGTTCCGATATCAAATAAGCTCTGTAGGCCAGCTGCACTCCCATCACGTCCGCTATATTCTCGGCCATCGTTTGGTCACCATTCACGCTGATGCCGTGACCTAAATTCTCCCAATTAGTCGGACCCTACAAGCAGTAGGTGCGGACCGATGTAGAACTGGCTGTAGTGTGACAGGAAACACTGCTCGATCTGGCTCCAGACCGAACTGAAGTGTCTGTGCCAGGTGGCTCGAGGCAAGTACTGACCCCGAGCGCCGTAGAACCAGCCGTTTCTGTCGAATGCGTGAGCCATCTCGTGCGCTATGGCGTGACCGACCGTCGCGTACAATAGATAGCCCGGCCAGTCTGGGTTGAAGTTTGGCGGCTAAACCTTTGCGCTTTGTACATTTTGGCACAAGTACCATGCCACTGAAACTTTTGTCTAGAGTGGTGATGAGCAGACATAGGCTAGCATTTCGGCTGAGGGGGGTAGGAGTGCCTGAGGGGGTGGTAAGCCAAAAAGTCCGATTTTTGTCTAAAATCAAGGTTTTTTGGCTTATTTTTCATTAAAATACGTTAAAATAAGCTATTCTGAGCTCATTTACGCCTAATCCAGGCATATTCTTATCATAATTTTCTATCCAAAATTCTTCCAAAAAATTTCTGAGGGGGGGGTAGTGGCCGGCTGAGGGGGTAGGTCCACCCCCCTCAGCCCCCCTTTCCCCATGTCTGTTGATGAGATACATATGTAAGTATGTACGTACGTATCGCTGATTTCAAAAATTCGGTACCGGAGCGGAGCTGTATTTAGGGATTAGATGATACTACAAAGTTTTAGTGGCATGGTACCAGTTATGTTCTTATTTCTCTCCCGGTTCTATTCTGAGATAAGCAAAATTAACCTGCAAAAAGACCCCCTGAACGGCGACAGTGTTGAGCAGCCGGACGTAGAAAGGCCAGTAGGTGAAGACGAACTGCTGGTAAGCGGGTTTGAGACTGAGTTGGCCGAAGAAGTCCAGATACTCCAACGCGTTTTCCAGATATCCTGCGGTGCGTTTGAAGTCGAGCGAGCCGTACAACTGTTGCAGGGAGCCGACTTTCAGTTGTTCTTGAGGGTAGGAAATGAGAACTTTGATCTTTCGCAGTTTCGACAGCGCCATTTTCCGGCGTCGACTCTTCAGCCAATCGGCACTGGCTATCTGTTCCCGAAACACTTCCTTAATGAGAAAAGCCAGAGTTGCAATCTGCAAAGACCAGTTGTTTTTGGTGGGGCACCGGCGTTAGAGCTCACTTTGCTCCTAATTTTGGTTCCTGTGAAGCTGGGCTGGTCGAGCACGGACAGAGTGAGTGCCGGAAATGTGTCGGTCACCGAATCTATGCATATATCCATGTAGGGTGGTGCCTTGTTGTGTGTTTTGTTATTGGCAAAGTTGAGAAAGTGGTGTGCGCGGTATCTGTGACCAATGTTGAATGAGTTGACGTAACTGGAGAGCTCCCAGCTCTGCGACAAATACAACACTCGCTCGGGAAGATGACTGAAGAAAGTGCTTTCCAGAAAGTCCAGCAGTTTAACTGTAAGGTATTTGAGCATTTCGTCCGACTGGATCCGACTTATTTGTCGCGTCACTTGCTGCAAGTACATGGCCTCTCTGACAATGAAGTAGCTTTTCTGGTAGTTCTCGGCCTTCCAGAATTTGAAATAGTTACGCCAGTCCCATTCTGGACTGAGATATTTCTCGGTCAGTTCATCGAAAGTCATTCTCCGGCGAGCCAGACGTTGACTCCACTGACTCAGCTTCTGTCCCATCGGGGCCATGTGTCTGCTGAGCAGCTTCTCTAACTCAATCATGAGTTGGGCGTCGATCGGCCATAAATTCAGTTGTTCCAGCAAAGGACGAGTGTTGTTGGCGATGCGTCTGATTTTTGAAATGGCCAGCTGATAACGGTTCTTGTAAAGAGTAGGAAGTTTTGTCTCAAGTCTGTGAATGTCCGACTGCACAAACAGATTCTCGGCTTGATTTATGTCAATGCTCCGAGGATACCCCATCGAATACGAGACCTAAAAGTTAGGCATATACCACGTATGATACTGGTATCATACTTTAAATGGTTCGTAGGGGTACCGGCACTTTATAGGCCGTTAGCTGTCTGACTGTACAAATTTAGTCTGATACCTGGAAGAGAAAGTTGAAGCTGAGTCGTCGTTTCAGTGCTCCCAAGATCAGGTCCCATCTGTCTAAGGCGTAGATCTCGGCCAGCAGATCGCGCAGGGGCTCAATCGATTGTGGCTCTTTCCTATTGCTCACGCATGAATCGTAGAAGATTCTGGCCTTTTTTAACCACTGCGGAGCCCGCTCTGAAGAATTGGTCAACATGCTGCTTATGTTTCCTCTCAAACTGGCCACGAACTCTCGGTGTTTGGCCTGGTCTTGTTCAGCTGAGGTGGCTGGGTGGTTGAGTGGCAGCCGACCACAAACGAACTCGAAAAAGTTGTCGCAGGGATTGACTTCGGGACGCATGTATCGCCGTACGTATTCGCTGGCTTCAATG
The DNA here is from genome assembly GCA_030248155.1 of Sabatieria punctata. NCBI lineage: Eukaryota > Metazoa > Nematoda > Chromadorea > Araeolaimida > Comesomatidae > Sabatieria > Sabatieria punctata. The sequence continues at coordinate 27,354 of JASANB010001246.1, forward strand.
CATGCACTACTGACGCATTGGCGGTTGAGCGGAAATCGCTTCTGTCGCTGGAGCACATGGGAACGGTTGTGACAATCTGACTCAACGGCAAAGCACCAAACAGCAAGCAGAGTGAGTGTCCGACCTGAACTCAACATGACTGACTGGCTAGTTGCCGGTAGAACCTGACCATAATAACAAGTGCTGGCCTTTAGACCCAGATAAGGCTGTTGGCATTAGGTAGCTCATACGACTGGGAAAGGTTCAATCGCACCACTTTTTTAATGTAAAAAGTAACAAAACACTGACTAAATGTACAAAGCTAATCACCGGAACAGTGCTCTGTCTCACTGGGTTGTGCTTTTAGAGGAAGTAAGCTTGGGTCGGTTGGCGCTCTCCTTCGATTCGTGAAAAGCGCCCAGGAAGTTTAGGAAGCGGCCCCGTGCCTGATGCACCTGTTGGGTGTTGCGCACCGTCTCCTCTACGGTCTGCTTTGGCTTCTCCTCTGGCGTTGATATGGTCGTTCCTCGCTTCAACTGTTTCCGGTAGGTCACCCAGCCGCCGTGGGGCGTTGGTTGTTTGGCGGCCGCCACCGGCTTCACCTCCGACGGCTCGGGACTTCCCGACATCTTTATAGATTCGACGGTAATCGCCGCGGCCATGGCAGAATCGCCCAATGACCTGCAAATCTGCTTGTTTACCTGGCTATCACGCTCAACTATCGCGTGCCCCTAACCCCGACGCCAGAAATAGAAAACTGATCGATTAGCATTAATGAAATACGGCATCTATAAGTAGTGCGCAAGGCAAAACATCAAATTGATCTGAACGAAAAAAAATTGCTTGCTCTGTGTACGGTGCAGTACGTACGGACTGACATATGGACTGATTCTGATATTACTTGGCAATATGATCAGCGGTCTGTCCGTGGGCGTTCTTCAGTAGCAGCATACGGTATCTGTGTCTTGTTTTGCAGGCCGACAGCAGAGCTTGAACGGAGGGAGTGCTGCGAGCGAACACGGCGTGACTGAGCGCTGTGTTTCCTTTGGTGTCCTGCAGATCCAGCAGCACCGCGTCCTTCAATAAAAGCTTTTTCATCGTCTCGTCTGATGCCGCTCAATTAATGGTTTTTCGGTCGGCATCTACTGCGAATAATATTTCCTTTTATGTTTACGCCGGTCAGTTCCAGGCGGAAATTGGAACGGAACCGAGCAAATCAATGCAGTACAGGTTGGGGTGCGTATTGGCACGCATTAGACGCATTAGACGTAAACAAAGTCAGATCATTGCTTAGCTTCCAGGTACGTACAGTACCCGGCTAAATTTGAAAAATGTGCGCAGTTATAAAGTCATTTCCGGATATTCTTCTTCCGGACCAGACAAGATTAGGCCAGGTCCCAATTTTCCCCTGTGTTATATGATTCGCTAACCCGGTTACATAATAATATAATAATGAGTATATAATAATAATAATGAGTATTGTATATATTAATATAACTGTGTTATATATTAATGAGGAGGTACAGCTATAGAATCTGACACGGAACTAAGAAAAAGCTGTCATTTAGATCTTTGACCCGAAAAACAGTGTTTTTGCTTTGATTCGTTAATCCGGAAATTCGCTAATCCAGACAAAATTGGTCGGTCCCAACTTGTCCGGATTAATGAGAAACGACTGTAGCACATTTTCCCAAGCTTAGGCTTAGACTTGGGAAAACGCAGTAACCTCGCAGATATTGCAATACCTGGTAGGCCAATAACTCGACTATTTTGGTGTTTCCCATCTGAGCAGCCAACATTAGCGGCGACATGCGGTTGGTGTCGAGTGCATTGGGATCAGCCTTTTGTTTGAGTAGGCGCTCGACGCACACTCCCTGCAGCAAATCATTTAGACGACCTACTAAGCCAACCTATACCAAGTTATCATCGACCGGAGCCAGACGAATCATGGCATGCAGAACGGTCTCTCCGCTTTCCAGTCTTGCGTTCGGGTTTTCGATGGTTTCGTTGCGAATCAGCTTGTGACAGAGCTCAGTGACCTGCTGCCGAACTGTCTCCTCTACTTCTTTGTTCCGAAACTGAAAGGTCGGCATGGGCAACGGAGCGAGTGAGTGAGTGGAAAAAGACAAATCGAATCGTTTGTTCGGTCGACTGCGCACGAGCGGAGGCGACCGGAAGCCCTCAAATGCACCTACCATAATGGCGTCTGGTCGCGAGATCTCGAAATCGAAGGTTTTGTTGCAAATAAGACTGATCTCCAGACACAGATCGTCGTAGATGAGAGCGGTCGGGTGGGCGGGCGGACCTCCCGACTGCGGTTGATCGTTGCTGCACATGACATTAATTCTATTTGCGATTAAAAGCCCCGAAACGGCCAGTCGAAATGGAAAATAACGGCCGATGCTGCGCGGCTCTAATGATTCCTCTAGAGAAGGAGAAGGAACTCGGCAGGTGCCGGCTTCTCAGCTGGTTGATGCTATTAGCCATGCTCCGATGAACATGCGCATTTATGGCAACAAGTATTTTAATAAGAGACAAAACTTGGCTGCCTAGATACAACCGACCACTGCTGTCTAACAACTTACCATATTAATGATTGGTATGTGTTGGTCAGACAATCACACAGGAAAGTAGTTAGAATCTAAAAACACAATCGTCGGAAACACCAGCCGCTCGTAGGTAGTTGATTAGGTCTTTGTCGAACGGTTTTGTGCCACAAACCAGACACATGAATGATGGCGCTGAATGCCTCGTAAAGCGCAGCTGCTGCCTAACCAACCACTCATCAAGCCGATGCCACTGATAGCGCTCATTAGGGGTCCGGCCACACACCTGAACACTTTAATCACACAGCCTCTTCCATATAAAAAGCCCTAATTACACTGCGGCACCGTCATTGCGCCCCAAACGCATCATTTGCCCCCATACACACTGGGTTTGAGAGACTCTAGAAGCCTCTCTCCGGCCTAAGTCTCTTATTAGCTAATGCTACTCTTAAGCCCCAGCACAAAAGCCAGGCACCACACTCTGGAGCGGAAAGAGATTGCGTCAAATTAATTATACATAACTCGACCATTACTTGTTGCAACACACTTGTTTATTTATAGAGAGGGCTTTTAGCTTTTAGAGACTCCTGCAAAATCAAGTAGCCTACCCAGGATTTTGCAAGGGGTGTAAAATTTTGAAGCTTCCTGGTTTGGTCAGGACGAGAAAATTTTGCAAAATTAGCCTTCAAAAACGCATTTAAACGGTATTCTGAGAAAAAAATTCACACCGCTACGTACGCTACTGGCAAAATCTGCAAGCAAAAAAGCACCTGTTGACTGAAAATGTAGAGCACTTGGAAATTATCGTGGCTTTCCCATTGTTCCAGGCGATCTTTCAGCAATATCTGGTTCTGGTCTCGAACACAAAACACCAGTCTAATCTTTGTCTTGTCCTGCTTGTTGCCGAGCACAGTTTCAATCACTGATACCATCGGGGCTATGCCAGTTCCTGCTGCGAACATAAACAGTTGTGAGTGCTAAAAGTACGGCTACGAAAACGCTAACTTTTGCGTACGATGTACCGTATTTGGTGTGTAGGCAAACTGGCCAAACGGACCACGCCACGACCACAAGCTGCCTAAATGCTGGTTGGTTCTGATCCATGAAGATGCACGACCTTTATCGTACAGCTAGAAACTTCTGACGTTATCTAAATATTCAGCTGCGTTACTAGCGACTGACTCTTACTTTGATCATTACATCGAAGAAACCCTTAGCATTTGCAGTCGTAATTGGCGTGTACTGTCGGGTAACATAAGAATTTTTAAGTGGACAGCTAAAATACAAGCAGTAAACACTTCTACAGTATGCATAACACTATGAAAGATTCCGGTGCAATGATTGCACATTCAAAAAAGAAGAAGGTTTACTTCCCAGACAATGCACAGTTTATACGTACTACGTACATTGTCACAAATACTCTACATTGTACAATGCAGATTTTATCCTTTTGGGATGACCATACTCCAATTGGAGTAGTTTCGCTGCGGTTCGGTTTTCGGGAATTAAAGGGGGAAAAGGCAACCGCACGCCGCACCTCTTCGCACGATGTTGCCGCGCCGTTAGGTGTTGAAATTGGAGCTCCTCCCACTTTGGTGTACTGCCGAAAATTGATAAATATTTGTTTACTGGCGTATTATGGGCGAGATCGCCGACAAAAAACAGCAGAGTGCCGGCTCTTTATCCGCGCCATCCCAGAAAGTAGTAGATACGTTGTTCAATTAGCCTCGCTATCCATCGACGCCGCCATTCTGCCCATGCATGCGCTTGGATCTGCTCTGCCAATTTAAAATTTTTTAGGGAACTTTGAAAACCCAGCCGCAGGCAAAATTCCGAATCTAGCCTGCGTTCCACTTTTTGGAGTTTAAACGGTGCAGCGCAAGGGGTTAAAGACAAGGGAAGGACTGAGTTAGCTCAAAGCTGTTTTATAACTCAGCCCTATCGGTATAGTAAAACGCGATAAATTTATTTGACTGACTGACTCTTTAAAAGATTTTGCAGAACGACAGTGTTTCACATTGCTAAGGAGACTGTTCCGTAAAGAATATTTACATCCATTTTAACACGATAAATAACAGTGTAAAGGGGACTTCAAACTTGATAAACCTTGAGCTTGGATAACAACAGCACGAGAAGATTTTACTGCTCCTATTGTTCTAAAAATCTGTTACAATGTCTCCGCATTTGAGCTTCGCTACTTGATTTTATAGGTTGTCTTTGTGATCATGACTGTCCTGATATTTCTGCTAGGCAAGTCATTTTATGCTGACCCTAAACTGCTTGTACACTTGTACCATACACGTACATACTGGGGGATTCGGAGGTTACCCCCTAACTAGAAAGGCCAAACACCCTCACCCCGACCCAAAAATACAAGTACTAGTAGTGCCCCCAGTACACATAACAGACTGACTCAGAAATTACTAATTTTTAGCTCAAAATCCGCTTGAGAAGCCTTTGAAAACCGAATTTGGCGTTTCCGCTGCTGATAGTTTAAGAGGAATCAGTGTTTTTGGAAGCACTTTTTATCGTTTTTGCCTGTTTTTAGCTCTAGAACGCTATTTGGCAGCTTAAAATAACGATTTTAGCCTCCTAACTGAGAAAAACGTGCTAAAAACGCATTTCAAGGCGTTTTGGAGTTTTTGAAATTTTGGACCCCCCTCTGAACGACACCCCCCTCGACCCCCCACCCAGTCGCGTTGTTGGCTCAGTGGGTACTGTAGGTTGCTGCCTCTGAAGAACGCGGCCCCTTCATCTCTAGCGGCCGTAGTGGTTTCGAAACCAGTCTGACTGGAATTAGACTTAGCAAAGCCCCACTGAGGCCACCGAAAGCTGATGACAGCGAAATAGATAAATGGGAACCGACTGGATCTGCCATTGCACCAAAGCCGCTCCACAAAGCCTCCCGCGTTTGAGAAGAAGATCAATGTCGTCAGAAGCTGTCTGGGAAACCAACTATGCTGGAGCCCTCTGGCGTATGGAGCACCAGCGGCCGTCGGGAGATGACAGCATCATGACGTCAACACGCCGGGCGCTCTCTTAGTGACCGGCACCCAGCAGCATGGCTAGGAGTGGCTGGCAGTGAAAGAAGGGCAACACGTCCGAGATGACGAATTACGGGGGTTGCGAAATGGACCATGAGTCTGATCGTAGGCCGTAAGGCCCCCGCTCATCGGATCGGATCGACCCCCCACCTGACGGAAACCCCCTCCCCACGAAGGCCCATACCTTTTATATGTGTGGTTTGTACAACATGATTATTTTAGGTTTCTTCAGTTCTGTGCTGTCGGATTGTGGGAAGACTCCAATTCCTCCAATTGACAATTTTATTGTAGGTGGTAACCCCGCCAAGCCTTACAGTTGGCCATGGCAAGCTCTGCTTTACGTTAAAGGTAACCTATGCACCCTACGGTCTTGTGTGTTTTGTTTTTAAAACAAAATCTTTCAGACACCGGTAACAAATGTCCGTTGGATTGTGGTGCATCGTTGATTGATAACCAATGGATACTGACTGCGGGACATTGCGTGTACTCCACACTAACTTTCTGCTTTAAAATCAGAGTAGAACGCAAGAAACTCTTTTCTGGTTTTATAGTTATGGTTCAGTGGATAAGCCTCAGAATTTTCGTCTAAAGTTGGGAGTATATAGATACAAGGATTCTGATGAGCCAGGGGAACGTGTGAGTGACGTCGAGCAAATCCACCTTCATCCCAATTACACACTCACTCAGTACCCAAGTTTCGACATTGCACTGCTCAAGGTACCAATCAGTTCAGGATGACTGACCGCTTCCAGGGAGGTACAATACTGCCTATTGAAAGATTTATACTTAGAAAGCATTGTATTCTTATTCTCATTGTATGTTTGTGTGCTAAGTGTAAATCTTTCACTATGTACTTTCAGCTAAAGCATCCAATAAATTTTACCCGCCACATTCAGCCCGTCTGTGTGCCGCGGTTCGACGATGATGTGATAAACAACGAAAATCTGCTGGCTACTGTAACAGGATGGGGTAGCCTATCAGGTACTGACGTTAGCATATATTAGATAAAAGGTGGTTTATATTCTGTACAGAAGGAGGGGACAATCCAAATGAACTTTACCAAGTGCAGGTCCCGTTTGTTGGACAAAATCGCTGCAACCAGGATTACAATGGTGAAATAAACAAGAAGATAATGTTTTGTGCAGGGACTGGAGGAAAGGATTCCTGTCAGGTACCAATGCGTGCTTTTCGTTTTCGCAAAGTAAGGCGAAAAAGTTAGGCAAGTTAAAATTTGAATTCAGGGCGACTCTGGAGGGCCTTTAGTCTTCAAACAAAAGGATAAGTGGTTCCAATACGGAATTATTTCTTGGGGAGCTGGGTGCGCAGAAAAAACTCATCCTGGTAATGCTATCTATTACTGTACTACTAAATAAACTAATTTCTTGAGCTTGCATTTTAAAGGTGTTTACACAAGGGTGGCGATGTTTTGCGACTTCATTCGAAATGTGGTCAAAAAGACTCTGTGTCTGTGAAAACAACTGATTTTATGAAGTCAATCTGTTGTAAGCGATGGAAAGTACTACCCAACTACACATACTGTACTGTTTACATAAAGGTACACTGACTGCGTAGTCTACCAGTGGTTATAGTGGTGGCCATTCTGGCGGCACGGAAGCTGTAGGAAAAAATCGGCAAAGAATACAAAAAAACAGTAGCGTACCCAGGAATTTACAAAGGGCGGGTGTAAAATTTTGAAGTTCCCTGGTTGGGCCACTATCCATGGCGTGAAAATTTGGCAAAATTAGCTTTCAAAATCGCATCTAAAAGGTTTGCCTAAAATTAGGTAAAAATTACAGTTTTACTAGTTTGAAGAGGCCGGTGGGGCTTTTACTCAACTAGGGAACGACCGGAACCGGATTTTTGGGTCCGATCGGAATCGGAATCGGAACTCAAGTACAGTTCCGAATCGGAATTTTTCGGAATCGGAACTTTTTTGAAAATCGGCATAAAATTTTGGAATAACCTGTTTTTGGCAAAGAAACAGTGTTTACGCAACCATCCTTTACAATTCCATGCAAACATCCAGTACAAATCACCATAGATTGGTAAATTATACTTTAAAAACAACAATTATTCAACGTTTTCAGTGGAGTGCGAAGTGCGAACTGGTATTGGGTATTGGGTGTATTGTGGTGTTTTCCAGGTATTGGTATTGGGTAGTGGGTTTTTTATGCCCCAATACCCAATACTAATTAGGACCTATTAAAATCGCTGTTGAACTGAAAAACTGACCTGAAAAAAATCGAAAAGGTTGACGAATGATTACATACAGTACAGTAGGTTTAGAAAGCCGTTTTTTCGTTAATAAACTAAAGGTTAAGAATGTCTTATACATCAGTAATTAGTGCAATTTCTCTGTTCTTATCCAAGATTTTTTATTTATCGCTTTTCTAATTAGTACACCAGTAATTACCGTAGTGCAATTTATCTGTTCTTATCTAAGATAAACGTTTGTGATTCTATTGAAATTTCTCATTTTAGTGATACAGAATGTATTAGTATTGTACCCAGGGGGTGCGGGTCTGGTACACCCCTTTCCTTCCAGTGGAGTAAGAAGAAAAAATCCGTTGAAAACAAGAAACACTGTAATACAGTAGATCATGTACGGACTAACACTGTTAAATTCTGCTTTTTTTACCCTCCAGAACGACCTCTAAATGCTTTCTTAAAGGCTAATTTTTCAAAATATATCGCCCTAGTTGGACAATGGCCCAACCAAGCCTCTTCGAAATTTTAATCCCTGTGACAGAAATCCTGTGTACACCACTGGAATGTACATGTACCTTTTCACTGAAATGCAATTTTTGGCTCAGTGACGCAAGTATTGGGTATTGGGTATTGGGGTTCTCAGGTATTGGTATTGGGGTGTTGGGTTTTTCAGGTATTGTTCGCACTCTAGTTTTCAGGCTTCAAGTGACTTCTGTCGCCTTCAGAAATGTGTTTTGCCACTATAAACGTCCGTTCACTGGCTTTGATCAAAATATTTTAGGCGTTTGAAGACTGCCGAGTGCTTCAGACTCAGTGCCTCCACAAACGGAGTAGTGCTAACTTTTATTTTTTTACTTAGTGGGATTACAGTAGGTTATGGGTTACAAAACTACGCAGATTGTCGATTGCACAGCAAAGAAGACACGCGATTACGCAAGAAATGGTGTTTGATTTCCTGAAAATTTAGCAAAAGTTCCGAAAAATTCCGAGACCTCTGAGTTCGGAATCGGAATCGGAATCGGAACTGCCAGTTCCGATCGGAATCGGAATCGGAATCGGAATTCCGGTCGTTCCCTATACTCAACCAGGTCGAGAGAGTTTTGGAAAATTGAAGCGTTCAGACGAAGAAATGCCTAAGTTGCATTTTTTACGGATTTTGAGCTGTTTTTCATGGAAACACTGCCTCACCGTGTACAACAATTGTGCAAATTTCCGTCAGACCAAGCACAATTTAAGCAAAAGATGACAAATACTGTATAATTCCTATTTACTGTATGTATCTGTATGACATGTATGATACTGTATGCGTTAAAATCCAGGAATATTGTGTTAAAGCTTGATGCACTAAACAAACACCAAGAGAATGTGAAAATACGTAGTTTAAAAATGTACGTACTGTATGTTGTGGTGAATGTAAAATATTGGGTATTTGACATGTTTAAGTATTGGAAAATAAAGAATTTCCGAAAATTTTTTTCTGCTCGTTGAAAACGTATACGCATCTTGAGAGAATCAATATGCGAGTCAATCCTAGCTTTAGAAACAAATGAAGGGTGATCGTTTGAATGGAGGCTGTCAGACACCAGAAAATGACACCAAGAGTTCCTGCCGACCCAACTTTCAGGGTGTGTAGCTCCGTTCCAAGAGCATTGTTGGTGGACGGGGATGTACCGTTGGTTTTCGATTGAGCTCTATTATAAGATAATAAAATTAATAAAAAAGATATGAGGAACAAAAACTTTTATTATGTAGACACACACACATCACGTGAATAACACCGGAAAACAACAAAGATATCGTTTTTAATCCCTATGTATTACAGATGGGGTAACCACATTGTTTCTTGTAAATGAGGTTCGTAGTATGGTGGACACACAACCCTGATCTTTTGAATCGTTGCTAACTGAACAAGAAGAAGCGAGTGCAGTAAGTTGTTCGGACGGCCGATTTGCAGAAGACTTCTTCTGGCACGGCAAAGCGGCTAAAGCCACAGGCAGTACAAGGAGTCCATGCGCCCAGCCAAACAAAACCACCAAGTACAGAGTTTTGACGAACACCTCAGACAGGTAGGACTGGTGCAGGAACAAAACACTCACTGACAACAGTGTCGTTGTGCCTGCTTGGATGGTAGGCCAGGCAATCGAGTCAAAAGCTTGGAAAAGACGCTCTTGCACATCCTGAAACGCTACAACCTGTAAAGTCAAACAGGTAACCGCCTTGCACTGGAGCTTCTCGCTTTCACCTGGTCGCCAATTTGCATATTTTTCTTACTAACACAAGTTTTGTGTGTGCACTAAATAAATAAATAAACTTTGCAGTCGGAAACAAATTCGCTGGTTGTTGTGAACTTGTGGTCAAATTGTTGTTGCGGAGGTTCGAAACCTTTTAGACTCAAATTTGCAAAGAAAGAGTAAGTTTTGAAGTTTTACAATACATTCAATTTTCAAAATGCCATTCTGGCTGGCATACCAGCAGCTGGAAATTTGCAGACTAACAACAAACCTTTGCATTTCCTTTGTAGTAGTGGTAGCTCATATGAGCGGTGTAGTCGACTGAGAATCCGATAGACATGAGCAGACTGGCCATACTGAGCGGGTCCAGGTCTACACTCCAAAGAGTGAGGAAGCCGAACACGCCGAGATTGATGCTGAGCACCGAGACAGCGGCACAGGCGATGCTGGGCAAACTGGGTATGAAGAGCAGACAAACCACCGCCATGCAACCCAGCGCGCCAACCAGAGTGTACTTGGTGTTTGACGCTATCGACGCCACTTGGTCTGCGAAGAAGCTTTGCTCTTCGTACACCGACACATTGAGGTGCGTGTACCTGTCGCAAATAGAGCGCCACTCGTCCAGCAGCCGCTTTCGCAGCGAGTACTGCGTGGCGTTGGTGTAGCCAGTGGTGAAGATGAATGCTTTGAGACAGGAGGGCTGGTCTCGGACACACCGCTCCTCTTCCATGCGCAACTGATTCTTCCAGTGGGCTGCAGAACCACCGAGCAGAAAGCCAGACAGCTTGTCATAACTGAACCGGTCTATGTCGTAGAAGTCGAGGTAGTTGAGGTAAGAGTAGAGCCAGAACTGGGTGCTCTTCTCACCAACACTGTGAGTTGCGTTCTCGAATTCTGTCACAAGCTCCTTCACCTGCTCCATTCTCTCCTGCTGCCGGAGATCGCCTGGATTGCTGACGATTATGGAGAGTTGCTGGATTTCTGACCAGATCCTCTCCTTGTACACGTCAGAGTACTCCCTCACAGATGAGTCAGGCATAACCAGTTTTTGAACTGTTATCTCTACTTTGATCTGCGTGAAACCCCAGTAGGCCACTGTCCAATAGACAACCATCGCTGCCACCACTAACGTGCGCACCGGCCAACAAACTAACAGTTGCGTCCAATCACGCAACAGTTTCTTTTTTGCAGCTGCCACTTTGTTCAGCAGAGAGAATGTGACCGGCTTGCCTAGCAGTTTTGCAGGAGTGCAACAGCAGGGATCTGCGCGGTTGGCCTCCCTTCTGCCGGCCAGAGCCATAATTCCAGAGAAGAAGGACAATTGGAAGAGGTAACTGAGCACAACGGCGGTGGTGGTGTAGAGACAGAAGGTGGTGATGGCAGGGGTGGTGGAGAATATTCCAACTCCAAAGCTGAGCGCGTTTGTCAGCGAGGTGATGGTGATGGAGGGGCCGCACTCGGCCAGGGCTGCACCTGTCCGTTGCTCGGTAGACAGGGCGTCGTTAGTCTTCTGCCAGGCGCGCATCATCAGAAACACGTCGTCAACGCCCACAGCAAGAATGAGGAATATCGTGACGTTGACTATCGGTTGGAAGTCTACACTCAACAACAGCAACGCCCCAAACGATCCAATTGTAGCCAGAATGGGACCAACCACTCCAAACAACGCTTCCCACGGCTTGCTTTTGTGCCATTCTCGTCTAAAAACGCTCAACTACTGTAAGTGCCTTTGACGACATTCCCCCATCGGCCGATTACCCTAACTTTCAGCCTTCTGGGCTTCAAGCTTAAGCTTAGGAATAGAAAGTTCTACAAAGTCAGTTCATACCTGATGGAGGTTAGCATCGTAAAGAGGAGCACCAGTCCAAAACTGAGCGCCAAGTAAGGGGCGGCGGACATGCCTGTGCGACGAACTTCCTGTTGAACCAGACCATCACTGTTGGTCAAGACTCTGATGTCAGGGTCTTTGATGGAGAAAATCTTGGCAAACACTCTCTGTTCCCAGTCGCTCAAGATCTTTCGAGTTGTCGGATTAGTGATGGAGAAGAACAAAAGCTGCAATAGGGCAGCCGACTGGACGTTGCCGTCTTGATCGGTCGTTACTCCATGCAAATTATTGGCCACGTACATGGACTCGCCGAACACCTCGATTATTGGAAATTTCAGTTTAAAGTTAGGGTTCTTTCTGGTAGTGGGGTTTTTGTAGGCTGTCAGAAAGTAATTTAGAGGGTCGTTGATAGAGCAGTAGGCTCGGCAGAGATCAAAGAAAGTGTACTTGCCTCCTTTGTAAGGCACGGTCAAATTACGGGTCAGAAAGTGGATCAGTTCTCTGCACTTCCGTAAGGGAGTCGGCTCCAACAAAGAACCATTTTCCTTCTGAGGGAGTATGATTACCCACAAGGTGAACAGCTCTCCGCGATCCTGCAGGAACTGTTGCGCCACGGCGTACTCGTAGTGAGATCGGGAGTTGGTAGGAGTGTACTGTAAGCGCACATTATTGTTTTCTTTGAATCGCAGAAAACCGAGTGCGAGAACGGCAACCACGAGCAGCGGAATGAGAATGTTGGGCCACGGATTTCGACCTACGAATCTGCCGATCTTTCCAAATAATTCTTGAATTAGCACTTCCAAACGTTCCGGCAACAGGAGAATCCCAAAGCAGAAGGGATGGTCGGTCATCGTCTCGAATCCGGGAGAAGATTACGTCATGTTAGAAGAGAGCGCAAACGTAGGCTCAACCCACTAAACAGACGTATTACTATGAGTGGGCAGTGGGCAGGCGCGTACACCAAAAACTGGAACTGGAATCGTAAAGGCAACTTCGAATCTGCGACCGGTCACCCAGAGATCTTCGCCGCCGTCGAACCGGTCCGAAGGCCGAAAAACGTGCTAAAACGCGGCGATCGCCATGTTTTCTTGGCCGCTGATTGGCAGCCAAAAAGGTCACACCCCTCTTCTGAAGTCATAACTCGACTAAAAAGCGGCTGCACAAAAGTCGCATTGACCTTAATCGAATCGAACATTACACAACCCTTCGAGCACAGTCTAATGCAACTAAGCCGGGATTGAGAACGACAAATGGGTCTAAAAAGCAGAGATGGGTGGCACGAGGCTAGCCCAGATTTGCCCAAGGAACTCCTCTATTCTTCAGCTGGGAAACGGGTCAGTTTGCTCTTTAGCCAGTCAGGTCAGCCTCGAGCTCGAGCCTGACTTCAAACAAAATTTGAAGGTCGCACATTGGATGTGTTTGCCGAGAGCCCATTGTTCTACAAGTTGTACCACTTTCTGTTCTTTGTAGAAATCTGTTCTCATTAATCTTCGCACATTCACTGTCGGTATTTGAAGAATTATTTTTGCTTACAGAAATTATTACAGCCCCCAATACTCAATAGTCAATAGCTTTAGTACTAACATATTTGCTTCTCTTAATAGTTTTGACAGATTTTTTCTGCCGCACCCCGCCGCAACAAACGGGGGTGTATATCTTATACAACACACTCTACCTAACAATCAAACCTGCCTACTGGTCTTGCACACAACCATCTTTTCCGACGTATTCATCCTTTTTAGATAAAATTACAGGGTGTCTCAAAAAATGATCACATTTCTTTTTACTGCCATTTGCGCAAATTTAGACCAAATAGGCTGAAATTTGGACTATAGGTGCCAAAATTCGGGGAATTTTATGTGTTTAAGTTTGATGCACTAGGCTTGACTAATTCTCGAGAAATTTTAAAAAAATTGAAATTTGGCAATTTCAATAGCGAAAGCCGGTCACCGAAAAACGTTACATTACATTATCGCCTAAACTCTAACGATAGCGTTGGAGTTCATGCGTCAACTTTTTACACACGAATTACCCTGAACTTCTGCGTTTACACTCCAAATTGAAACAAAAACTGAAGCGCGCGAGGATCAAATTTAGCGATGTATAGGAACTGCATGAGTTAGGAGGAGCTGAGTTACTGCGTCAACTTTTTACACACGAATTGCCCTGCGCGTTTACACTCCAAATTTCATCCAATTCCGACAAAAATTAGGAAAGATATTTGGCCTATTTGGTCAAAATTTGCGGAAATGGCAGTAAAAACAAATGTGATCATTTTTTCGGTGACCGGCTTTCACTATTGAAATTACCCAATTTCACTTTCTTTGAAATTTCTCGGTAATGAGTCTAGCCTAGTGCACCAAACTTTAACACATAAAATTCCCCGAATTTTGGCACCTATGGTCCAAATTTCAGCCTACTTGGTCAAAGTTTGCGGAAATGGCAGTGAAAAGAAATGTGATCATTTTTTGAGACACCCTTGCACATAAATATGTCAGAAAATCAAAATGTCATCTTGACTCATTCTGTTCAACAAAAAATCGTTTTGGAATAGCAAATTTCCAATTAAAATCTGCAAAAATCCAAAATAATATTCAATTCAAACTGTCCGATATCCGATATATTGGGGGGGGGCTGTACGGCATTATGATCAGACCAGCTTGTCCATTTCATGTTATTCAAACTGTCTAGTGTAAAATAGTATTTTTATGCTCATAATGCGTTGCAAAGGCGTTTTTGATTGAAGGCTATTTCTTTTAATTTTCCTCCGGTTTCGCAGAAATGAAAGCTAGTTTGCTATCTCGAATAAAAGACCCGCACTTCTCTTTAGTACTGTAGTAGATTTTCATTCTTATTGCGCCGCGGCCTGCTGAGCGGCTGTGTCCCTGCCTGTCTGCCTGCTTTTTATTTATCTGTACAGGGCGGCCTACCCGTTGTAACGCAGGGGCGTGTGTCTTGGTATTTTACTATGGCCAACGAAGACCTTATTGTTCAACTTCAGACAGTTAGTTCTCGACTTTCTGATGTGGTGTCTGGTCAGAACAAGCTAGTAGAAGGACAGACTCGACTGATTGACCAGCTGACTGCTCTTACTAACCAGTTGTGCCTGCTGACGGCTCGACATGTGTCTGTTTTGGAGGAGAACGGCAAACTCAAAGCTGAGAACGCAGCACTGAAAGCGTCGGCCATTCACTCTCGTCCACCTGCTCTGCCTCTGGACCCTCTTCTTCTCTCTCAAGACTTTGCCGAACGCATAGAAAAGAAGCGAAATTTAGTTGTGGTCGGTCTCCCGGAAAATCCGACCAACGACCCACGTCAACTGGTGAAGAATGACCGAACTCTGATGGAAGATGTGGCCACTGAGGTGGGAATTCGTGCTGCTGACATTTTGGACACCTTCCGTGATGGCAAGCCACCTCGTCCTCATCTGCCGCGCATCCTGAAGGTTGTTTTTGGTTCTGACTCATCTCGTCGTGTTTTTCGGGAGAAAGGTACCAGAGTTCTGAAAGACTCGGTCGGTAATGATAGAGTGTTTGTGCGACGTGATATGACGTATCTTGAGCGAGTACGCGCTAAGCGGGAAAGGTACGAAAACCAGCAACCTCGCACGCATTCTGTAACTCCGTTTGGTACGCCTCCGAATCAAACCACTGGTGTCTTAAGATTGAGCGAGAGCGAGAATGGACAGGAAAACTCGTGAGCCCGAGTAAGACTCTATCCTGTTTGGAGATTGTACTGATCAATGCTCAAAGCATTGTCAATAAACTCAGTGACTTTCGAGCCTTTCTGTCCATGCACTTAGGTAGTATTGTAGTTGTTTGTGAGACGTGGTTAGGTGAAACTAATAATTCTGTATTACCGTTTTGTGCTGATTTTCACATTTTCCGTGCCGATCGGAGTGACAGGCCAGGTGGAGGCGTAGTGGTCTTTGTCCCAAACAAGTATAATGCGCATGCCATATTTGACGTAGTAGTAGGTGATTGTTTTGAGGGTCTCTGGGTGGAGCTAGTTACTGAGGGAAAACCAGTTTTTCGTTTGGCTGCAGTATACAGGCCACCTAATGCTTCATCTAATCTTGAACCTCTACGTAAATTTCTTGATTTAGGACTAAATTCCGAAATTTTTTGTGCAGTAGTTGGAGATTTTAATTTGCCGAAAATTGACTGGATGTTGTATTCTGCCTCCGGAAGCGAGAACTCTAAGGAATTTCAGTTTTTAGAATACATTGTAAGTCAAGGACTCGAACAGTTTGTGAAATCCCCCACTAGGCATCAACCTGATAACATTTTGGATTTAATTTTATTAAACGAGCCGGATAGATTGATTGATATTTCTGTAGAAGAACCCTTTTCAACCAACGATCACAACACGGTTTTAGCCCAAGTAAATTTGGCAATTTATAATTGCTCTCGGAGCGTCTACTATTGAAATTTTTTTAAAGCAGATTACACAAAAATTGCCACATTTTTTGACTCTGTAAATTGGGTTGCTGTATTTGCGTCCTGCTGTTCGGTCAACGAAAAATGGGAATTGTTTAAACAACTATGTGATACAGCTATTGAGAAGTTTGTGCCATTGTGTAAGAAAGGCAAAGCCAAGTCTTCCTTTTCTTCAAAAGAGATACGTTTACTCGATAGGAAACGTAAGGCTGCCTACCATAGGTACTGTAAAACGAAAAATGTGGATGACATAAATATGGCAAAAAATTTAGCCCGACTGTTGCGTTGTAAGCGTCGACAGCTACAAAAATACCAGGAGGATTTAGTGCTAGAATCAGGACAAGACAAAAAGTTTTGGCAATATGTCAACTCAAAGATGAAAACCTCAAATCGAATCCCAATTTTAAAATCCGATACAGGTCAACTGGTTTCCGATTGTCATACAAAATGTAACTTATTTAACGAATATTTTGCTTCAGTTTTTCAAGAAGATAACGAAATTGAATATGCGTTCTTAGAACGCACCAGAAACCGCTTGGGGGACGTACAGTTTGCGCCTCAAAATGTGTTTGCTTATTTGACCGAATTGGCCAATAAGCATTCACCAGGGCCAGATGGAATGGGGCAAATATTTCTGAAAAAACTAGCACTTCAGCTTGCATTTCCGCTTTCCATAATTTTCGAATCTTCCTTCATTGAAGGTGAACTTCCAAGTGATTGGAAGCTTGCCTTTGTGACTCCCATCTTTAAAAAAGGGGCTTTATCTTCTGTTGAAAATTATCGGCCAATAAGTTTGACCTCTGTTTGCTGTAAAGTTATGGAAAAAATGGTAAAAGACAGAATTCTACGTTTTCTGCTGATTGAGGGATTGGTCTCAAAACATCAGCATGGCTTTTTGTCGCGACGCTCTACTGTTACTCAACTTTTGGAATGCATTAATGATTGGACTAAGCACCTTGATAAGGGTGACTTTGTAGAAGTTTTTTATATGGACATTGCCAAAGCTTTTGACTCTTGTTCTCATCAGATCTTGCTGGCTAAGCTTCGTGCTTATGGCTTTTGTGGGAACCTGTTGAATTGGATACAGGCTTTCCTTTCAAACAGGAAGCAATGCGTAGTCATCGATGGCACTCGCTCCTCGGTGGCAAAGGTTAAATCCGGGGTTCCCCAGGGGTCTTGTCTCGGACCTATTCTGTTTTTACTTTACATGAATGACCTGCCGTTCTTATTTCAAGACAGCACGGTGAACATTAAAATGTTCGCTGACGATTGTAAGGTGTACATGGGGTTTCCTAAAACGGGGTACGATATAACTTATTTTGAAAAGGCTATCAAAAAAGTAATCGATTGGTGCTCTTCTGTTAAGTTGACATTAGCACTACATAAATGTGCAGTACTGCATATTGGTTTTTCAAATCCTAAGCTAGATTACTTAGTCGAAGGGACGCAAATACAGACAGTTTCTGAAATACGAGATTTAGGAGTTCTTGTAGGGCTAGACCGCTTTTCGTACGTGTCTTTTTCCTCTCATTGTGTAAAAATTGCCAGAGAGGCCGGTAAACGCGCAAATCTTATTCATAGAGCCTTTACAAGTAAAAATGCCGACTTTTTGCTAAAACTTTTTAAGGCATTTGTTCGTCCTAAGCTCGAGTATGCTTCTCCGGTTTGGAACCCATATAAGTATAAGGATATACGACTATTAGAGAGCGTCCAACGATCTTTTACACGAAGATTGACGGGGATGGATAGACTCTATGGCGAGTACTTGAACAGAGTGCGTCTTCTGGATCTTGAAACATTAGAATACCGACGATTTGTGATAGATCTACAGTATGTATACCGCATTTTTTACGGCCTTGTAGATGTAGAATTTTCAAATTTTTTTGAGAGGTCAAAGGTGACCAGAACCAGAGGAAACGATTGTAAGCTAGCTATCCCTATTTCTAAAAAACATCTAAATTGTAGACTAAACTTTTTCACTCATAAGGTGGTAAAGTTCTGGAATCAACTGCCTAATGAAGTTGTGAATGCTAAGTCTTTGGACAAATTTACGGCCTTGGTAAAAACGCAAAATTTGCCGCAGCATTTGTTATTTAGTTAGGCTACGTAATATGTCAAATATGGCGACTCGTGGCCTGTCGCTCCGACGGTTTTGTGTTACTCGGGCGATAAAACTTTGACTTTGACTTTAGATAAGTTTTCATAATATAGTTATATCAACAAAAAGCCGAGGAATGCAGCGTAGGGCTTCATAAAAGCTGGTCCGATCAGTGGAATTCGAAAGAGTAGATCAGATATTTTCAAGGCAAGCAAGAAATTCCAACGTGCCCATGAGTTTGAACTTAAATTCAACCGAAGATCTCCCACTGTATTCTGAGCAACAGCAACACGTGTGTAGTTGCAGGTGTGGCCGTCGTGGTTGAGAAATCCCAATCCCAGTTCCTTCATCTTTTCTAACTTGGTCTTCCCCTCTTTCTCAAAATCCAGTTGTAGGAGCCACGGAATTTCCGTCCAATCGCTGTAGAACCATTCCCAACTGCTGATTAATCTAGAGACTGTCAATATCCGTCATGTCACGTATTTAGCTTATTGCTATCTTTTCAAACAGCATATCGTTGCGCTTGTACATGCAACCTACAGTGTATGTAAAAGTTTAAAACCAAACCTTTTTCGTTTATTTTCAGTCTGATTTTTCTGCCCACTATTAAGATGGTCTAAACCTACTTATGCGGTATGAAGGCGCATTTGAGTTCTCCAGGCAGTCGATTCTCGGCAGTGAAACAGCTGTGTATCATGACTGCAATGTCGGGCACATAGAGATAGTACAACGCTTCTGCCACAGCTCCAAACAGCTCCGATGAAGCAACAGTCGCTCTCACATACATGTTGGCACCTAAATGCTTTCAATATTTTCTAAACTAGTCTGCTCTGCTCGTTTTGTTACCGTTGATTATTCCAGCCTTCAGACTTGCGTCATCGTAGCCAATCTGATCAAACAAAACGTCGAAAGTGGCGTTGTCTGTCAGTTCAAGTTCAAACAAATTTCTGCGCCAAAAGGTGTCTTGTTGCATCAGCCAAAAACTAACCCCGGCTTTGGTCAGAGCTTTAGCAAGAGTAGCTCGCAACATGTAAATTACTTGGTAAGCCGGCTGCGAGAAGCTGAACGGTTTCTGCAAAAAATGACACTGATGAGTTTCTAGGTTTAAACGCAACTCACCATGAGGCACTCAGTAGGCCAGTAAAATTGAGTGATGTTAGGCCAGTTGTGTCTCAGGACATCTCTGGCTTCTGGGTCCAGTGTCACAAAAACAGCCCTTCCATGGACATTGCTCATGTTAGCCGTGTTGCACAAGAAATTATTGGTCATTTCGAGTGCAAACTGATTCAGCAAGAACACTGCCGGTTTGTCTTTTCTCGTTATCATTGTAGCGGCAAAATTTTGGAAATCCCTGCTTTTCTCTATAGTTTCCAGTGACACAGACTCGTAGCACTGCCATACATACGAATAACTGCCAACAGTCTGGACCACTTTCCTGACAGTCAAGACAAAAATCAAGTATCCAATTAATAGACGAACGAAAGAGACAGATTTTTGGCTCATTGCCTACGTCTAAAATATTCTGCAACAAGTGTTCTTTCAGTGAGGCTGATACCCGAAAAGAACATTGTTTACACGGCGCAAATAACCATTCAAAAACCAGGCAGGGCTTTCATAAAGAAAAGTGGCACTGAAGAGATCCCCGAGTTACAGTAACCCAATGCCCTGGGGACTCGCAACCGAAATTTGACAAAATAGAAAATATTCTGAATGAAACAAAACGAATTATCCCATAAAGCCACAAGAAAATTGTGTACAATACAACCTATATTCATGCTATACAATACCGTAGTAGAAAATATTGTAAGAATAAAACTTAGACTAATCATTGCAAATAAAAACTGTTTTAATAGTCGCACACGCGTGAGACTAGTAAATTAAAGATTAATAAAATCTCTGTCAAACTGTGATCAAGAAGTAGAAGCCCCACATGGGCAGATATGGTTTCCACAGAGGACCCAGCAGCGGAATGCTGAGCAGCAGGTCGGCGATGTACCAATAGATCCAGAACTGGAACCTGCCCCAGGACTTGCCCTTGTACTGCACGTAGCCCTGCTCCATGCTGCGTTGCGCCAACTCCACTGCCGATCGGTTGCAGGTGCGACCGTCTTGGTTGAGGAAGTAGAAACCCAGCCTCTTCATTTGACCGATTTTACCGCCGTTGTCCGTCTCACAGTCCAACTGCATCAGATAGGGAGGGTCGGTGCGATCTGTGAACATCCACTCCCAACAGTTCACAATGCTGCAATCACTGAGGTAACAAGGCCGTATAAACCGAATCTTTTACCTAACAACAACTACAATATGCTACAGGGTGTTCCAAAAATTCAACATTTATTTTTGCTGCCACTTCTGCAATTTCGACCAAATTGGCTGAAATTTGAAACAAAGGTGCCAAAATAGGGAACTTAGTTATAAAACACCCCCGGATTTGGCACGTACCGGGTTTTTCCGTAAATAAGCTCATGAGCTTGTTTTAGGTTTTCGGGTTTCCACATTGAAACCAAAAATAAGCCCATGAGCTTCTTCATGGAAACTTTATTTTTAGCCTTTTTCAGCCAAATGCAATAGAACAGAGGTAAATGCAATCAATGCTGTTTGTCAATGAATTGTGATGATAATGATGCAAATAGCATTGCATTGTGCACTCACTGTTTCGATTTTTCCCTAATTTTACCTTGTTTTTCATAATGGTTTCACGCATTTTACATGCGAAAACTGCCAATTCACTCCCTCCAGACAGACACACAAACTTTGTTGAAACCAAAAATAAGCCCATGGGCTTATTTACAGAAAGATGAACCCTAATTTTTGGGGGCTTATTTTCAGAAAAACCCGGTACAACAGGTTTGAAATTTAAAGTTGTTATGTTTGCATTTATTTAAGAGACCTGTAGGTTTCAAAGAGACCTGTGAGGCATGTAGGCGCATCTGGAAGAGTTGGTGCCGCACTGGTATATCATCAGTCCCATGTCAGGGGCGTAGAGCCATCGCAGCGTTCTTCCCACGAACTCGAAGTATTGTTTCGCGGTCTCGTTTGGCCTCACATAAAAGTTTGCGCCTAAAAAGTCGGTCGCACCAGTAAAAAACGACAACTATCATCTTGTATGATCATTATTCAGTAACAATAAGTAATCAAACAGCGCCGCTCTCAAATGTCAAGGGGCCAGGAGGCTCGACTCAAGGACTTCCAAAATTGTCCCAGTGCCACCTTGTAATCTACTTCCGTACGTTCATGGCCAAGGACACATGAAACTTGGTTTCACATTGATCAGTCATTCATTCACCACTCAACTCAGTACCGTACCTTTCGTTTAGTGCAGAATTTACAAAAATCCAGAATTTCAAAAGTTTCTTAGCTTTCACTTAGAAGAATCGTTCATGCAGAGCGGAAACTTTTAGAAAAACTAAGCGAAGTGTAACGAATCTATAATTTTCTAGGAGATTTTTCTTAGCGGTCTGAAGAATGTATTGTAAGAGTTGCGTGCTACGTACTGTATCTCCTTCGCGACAACCCATAAATTGGCAGAAACATTTATATCGCCTGAAATTCACGATGACTCATATGCGAATCGACGCAAAATCGCAAATTTTTGGTCGTGCGAAACTCACATGATTCGCCTTTTTCTCAATATCAATATCGCAATATCGCGTTTTTCTAGCCTATGCCTTAGCATTTGCCATCTGCAAATTCGTCAAATTTCGAATTCGTCTGAAATTCTCAAAAAGCGAATTATACGCCATTTTGTTTCGCACGCCTGCGAATTTGGTTGCAGATTCGTCGTCATTGATTTTTTAGGCGGGAATTTCACAACATTGCGTATTCGTGCTTTGGCTCCATATGGAGTACCGCCTTTTTGATGGGGTATGAAAGACAAGACAAACGAGCAAATAGAAATCTACCGTTAATCCACTGGGCACGCAAACTGTGGTCGTAGGCTCCAATTTGGTCAAAGAGCAGGTCGAAGCCATTCTGGTTTTCCAGGTTGAGGTCGAACAGGTTTGCTCTCCAAAAAGTGTCCTGCTGCATCATCCAGAACGATTGGCCTGCTTCCACCAATGCAGTCGCCAGATTGGAACGCAGCGAATACAATGCCTGATACGCTCCCTCTCCGAAAGTGAACGGATCCTAAATAACTACAGTAGTAGTTACAACAAAAGTGCACCGCTTCGGTACCTTGAAACAGTGGTTGGGAAAGTAGAACTGCTTGACATTGGGCCAAAGTTGTTTCAGTTTGTCGCGCGCGGTGGCGTCCAAGGTGACAAATACGGCTCTGTCGTGCACGTTTTTCATATAGGCAGTGTTACATAACCAATTGAAAGTCATAGGCAACGCGTACTCATTGAGAATAAATATGGCAGGTGGCTTGTCCATTCTTCTCAGCTCCTCCACAAACTTGCCAAAAGCAGGACTGTTTGAAAAAGCTTCAGGCGAAATTGTATTCCAGCACTTCCTGACGTAGTGTGTGGCGGCGAGACCGTGGTAAGACTTGCGAAGCACCAGCACTAAGCTGGTCCAGAGAAAGGCGCGCCAGAGTAATTTTAAGGTCCACTTCTCGACAGGCATTTTTGACGGCTCTAATGAGGCGAACACGCGACAAAGAACAAAATAAAACAGTCCGGATATCAGCGCATTGTGCGTCGGCTGACAAAAGTGACACTCTTGACAAAAGTGCTTGAGCTAGTTTGGTATGAACAAGAACCGGAGTTACTGGGTGGTGGCACCTGACGAGAATCAAGGTTAGGAAGTGAAGTGCTCGCTAATAATAGGGCCCGTCGGGCGGCGAATAATTGTGCCTCCCTGTCACTTTTGTTACGGGGCACCCGATGACCTGACTTGGTGTATGGGGACA
>JASANB010001248.1:0-40927 GCA_030248155.1 Sabatieria punctata
GGTTTCAGGTTCAGGTTAAGGTATACCTACCAACTGTACTTTGGACAGAATTAGAGAGGTACCCCACTCGCGAACATTTCATTCTCAAGCAACACAGCACAAACCTGAGGAACACGTCCATACAAGGAGACAATAGTTTCCATGAAGCCTTGTATTCTGCAAAGCTTGTATCTTGACTTTCGGATTGTCTCTAATCTCTGCCAGCTCCATATCTGCCGTGACTCGAAAGTATTGACCAAAGACAGGCTTTGCTGTATATTAGAGAAAGGAGAATATCCATTCCCACGTTGTTCTTCTTAGCAATCTTCCAGTGCTGTCACGACAGATCTCAGCTTCCTCTTTTAGCAGACTAGCGCTATTCATGGCTGCCAGCTGTTTTCTGGGTAGTGGGGCGCTGTTAGGCAGTTCAACACTGCTCTGAGCTCGCTTCAACATATACACACTGCTCTTCATGCAGTAGTCATCGCCAAACGATACGGAATGTTCACACATTATATCCATGGCATCAATCTCCCTGAAACCGCGATTTTCAGTGACTAAAATTGAAATGCGTAAGCTGCTCACGATGAGGCGGAGCTGTCAAGGAATTGCTTGCGAGCCTCTAGCATGAATCCATGCTTCATCTCTTGAACGATCCAAGCAATCAATTGTTTCAGCATTCCTGAAGGTTTTCTGAACCGCCGTTGGTTGCAGTTAGTTCAGCTAAGGTCATGCATTCGAAGAATGCCCAGTTTTCCTCTGCGAAGTTGACCCCATGATAGAAGTGGATCTTGCCTATGCGGCGAGATTGGGCGTGTATTGTTTCCTGAAGTAGGCTGTACTGTATAGGGTAAGAACACATGGTACACAAAGAGGGTGTGCCAAAGAAAAGCCCAGCAGAACAGTGTTGCCAGGTCCAAAACCTAAAGTCCTTGTAAACAGCAAGAAAATCAGTTTTCACTTTTGTTTTTATACCTAGTACCTACTGGACCCTCTGAATTTGAGCTCACTGCCCTCCAGACCTGGACCTGGGCTACTGTTGTTTGAGATTTTATTTTCAGCAACCGATCGGGTACGTGGGTAGGCATCGAAAAAATAGTAGTATACCTGTATTTACTCGGTATTTTCTAAAGTCGAAACACTGAATTTCCAAGGCCCGAGGCTAAGGATTTAAGCATTTGCAAGGTCAGAGGCTGGGAAAATCATCAAAAGCAATGGGATTTATAATTTTAGCAGGTTTTTGAATTTCTGATTTTTAGTTTCACTTGAGTGAAAATCGTTTCTCTGTAAATAATTTGGGCTAAGAGAAATGTTTCCATGTGTGCCGTAGTTCAAATAGACCTGCCAGTGTTGTACGCACAGTGTAGAGGCCTAACGAACAGTGACAAAAATCGAAACAACTGTACGTCAATGTAGGTACACCCAGATTTTTTATTATAGGCAAGTTTCGATAAACATTCCACTAAACTGCATAAAATACCGACTACCAAATACCTGGTATTCCAAAATAAATGATGGAGGGGTTATAGGGATTGGAGGGTATACCGGGTATGGGTATTATAATACTTTAAATGGGTGGGATTGGTGGGTGGTGGGAATTCCAAATATAATGTGGAGGGGGTAGGTAGTATCAAATGTAGTGGCCTGGGCCCCACCCCCTCCCTTTTTTCATTGGTGATTTTTTATGTTAGATGTTGGGTAGGTGGCGAAGGGTTTGGGAGTTGGCATGTTTCTCAAAAAAAACAGATCCACCTCTCGCCGCTCTGGCAGCAGTTTAACAAACCGGCCTTGGCTTGGTCAGGTAAGAGCGGCCGCAATCGTAGAAAACACGCTAAAAGGGCTGCCGTGCCGTCGCAATTAATTAACACAGCACTTCTAATGAACAGATTTATTTAAAGAAAAAAACATCACATTTCTGCAGTTGTCGGCCAAAATGTGCCACAAAAAAAGCTGACCCTTGACTCGAGCTGGAGATTTTTCTGCGATTTTGGGAAAAAAAACTGAAAAAGCGGGCCGAGGTTTTTTCAGAGAAATATGCATCCCTGGTTGTTACTGTAAAAAATCTGCCGGAATTGTTTTTTTTGGCACACCCTGTACATATAGACAGACATGTCTAATATAGAATACCTGACTTATGCTTCCCAACGAAACAACAGCAGTGTCAAGAAAGCCCTGTATCCTGTGGGCCTGCACTTTGAACTTCTCCGATTGCATCATCTCCTCTAGCAGGGCCCCTTCAATGCCAAAGAACTGTGCGAAAATTGGTCTGGTACTGATAAGCGAGGCCAGAATGTTTTCGCCGACATTGGTCTTCTTGCACAGTTGGTGCCAGCAAAATTGCATCTCAGCGATTTGGTCGACTGCAAACTGGCTAGAAGTTGCCGTCTCCAGAGCAGTAGGAAGCGCTGATTTTGATCCGTTTTTGCGTTTCAAATAGGGCATACAGTGCGAAAACATGATACCTACAATGTAAGTACATTAAGTAGATTGAATAAGCGAGGCTCCGATAGTACATATATGTAGCTAGCTTCCTCTACCTAGTGGGGCCAATTACTGTTAGAGTACTGCTAGGAGCTGAGCTGAGAGGCTTTGTGCCGCCCGTCGGGGTAAATATAATATGATGTTCTTGAAAACATGCTGTGTCAGTCAGTGTCAGCTTGCTTGTTTTCCACGCTCATAATTTAAAAGTAGCCTTAAGACTGGAAAATCAGGTCTCCATTAGTTAAGTGATCGTCTGAGACTATCGGCTGTTTTGCGTATTTAGTTGCTGCTTCACTCCCCTAGCCTACTACTTTATTCAGGCTTGAGAATGGCCGTCGCTTCAAACGAGTTAAACGGTCAAAGGTAATTGGATTTGAAAAAGGTTCCCTACTGAAAAATAGAGCGACATGTATGACATATGTACATTCCTGAGGAGTACGCCAGGCTTAGGTTTAGTGCTTAGGCTTAGGCTTAGGCTAAGTGCTTAGGCTTAGGCTTAGCTTGGTGGTTAAGCTTAGGCAGCAGTGAAAAAATGCTTACACTGATAATGCAATGATTGGGGCAATTGACGGGGAGCAATTGTCATGAGGGCAGTTGTCCTGTAGCCGGGCGCAGCTTGGTGGCGTGGATCGGCATCGATCGATAGCGACGAATTGAACATCGTGTCTACCTATGTACTTGCCGGGATGGCGTGCATAAAGAGCCGGGACTCTATTGATTTTTGTCGGCCATCTCGTCCGTATTTTAATAATAGGTCAATAAACAAATATTTATCAATTTCGGCAGAATACCGAAGTGGAAGGAGCGTAATCAGCGGCAAAAACTGCATTAGGTGATATAAATTTTTATGGCTCTCTACCCTAGATGCGACTGAATTGAGTCACCTTTCAAATGAGCATGTGCAGCCGTTTTCTTCCCAAATCATAAAAATGCCGATAACTTCAAAACTAGGCAACGTAGAGCAAAATAAAAGTCATTTTCGGAATCAGCAGCAAAAACTACATAAGAAAAACTGCATTGCACCGCGGTTAATGGTCATACTAGCGAGTAGTGCCACTCAAGAAATAGCATCGGTCTCAAATTTGGACGCCAATTTCTCCCGATCCAGAGCGAATCTAGCTAAACTGAATGCATTTTCGAACTCAGCACACAAAACTGCATATAACAGTATGCTAACAAATAAGCTTTGCGGAAAAAATTTTTTCGAACACCTTTGAGAGTCCAAAACACCCCCCTCCCCCCAAACCGCACACTAGTGAGCTCATTTTGTTTGGCCAACTCATACCTAACTTTTGTTAAAACATTAGCTTGGCAGGGCCTTTGCACAAAATGTTATAAAGATTTGTCGAAAAAAAACGGAGTGGCATTTTGCGGAAATTTCGTAGTTTTCGGCGAATATCTCGCTAAACAGCTATGATCTGGAAACGGGAGCACCAGAATCTGAAAGGCCATTGGAACAGCTACAAAACCATATGCGAGTCGGGATCCTAGCTTAAGAAACGAATGAAGGGTGATCGTTTGAATGGAGGGTGTCAGAGCTATTAAAATGAGCCCGAAAATTGCTGCCGACCCAACTTTGAGGGGGTGTAGCTCCGGTTCCAGGGGGTTGCTGGTGGCCGGGCACGCACCGTTGGTCTTCAACTGTGCTCTATTTTAAGAGATATAAATATCAGCCGGATCCGTTAGATGACCCTGCTTGCACCCTCAAAGCGGACTTTCTCGCAAAATGCACCTTAAATATCTGCAGTAGGAGCGCCAAATTATACTTACCACCCCACCCGCCGCTGCCTCCTTCAAAATTTGAAAATTCTACACTGTTAGCCAAAATGCTAGCCCATGTCTGCGCCCCCCGCCTGTCTGTCGGTCTGTCTTGTGACGTCTTCTTCATACGCATCTGCATACGTGACTGGACAGGGGAAGTGGTCGACTGAACTTTTAAGATAAAGGTATGACGCAAAATAACATATACGTACATTAAGTCGGAGAGAATAGGTGCGCTTTTAATCAAAAGGTGCGGTGACGGCTGAACCAGCTGCGTCGGTAAACATCATTACTGGCGCATTTGGCAATTAGTCTCAGCAGCTTTAGTGCGTTTATTACGAACTGAGATCAAAAATTCGTGTCTCTAAATGAGAAACCCTTTGATCTGCGTCATTCTTCTGCTATTGGTCGGGCGCAGTGCAGCTGCAGTCCAAGTCAAATCGAAATCGCTGTGTGGCCGGCTGGTTGTGCCGATTCCGCGCTTTGGCAAGTTCAACCTGATCGGAGGGCAAAGCTTCAAGAAGTGCTTGAAAATGCTGATTCAACACTACTCCCGTAGAAAACAAGGAACGAATAGCTGATGCTTTTGCCCCTGATAATATGTACAGTATGTACTACACTCAGGTACTTAGCGCCTTTGTTTATGGTACTGGTATCATGCGGTGCCGGTACCTAGGCTAGTGGCAACATATATGGTACCTCTGCTTGTATGCCCATGGGTGCCGGCACCATGAATGGTGCTGGTGGCAGGGTGCGAAATCTGCAGGATACAAACGGTATAAAAAATACCAGATGGCATTTTCGATACCAAATAGTTGATAACCAGGCGGCTAGCTGTTTGGAATAGGTAGCATGTTGTCACTAGCTTAGGTACCGGCACCCAGCGTAAATGGCGTTAAGTGACTGACGATGATTACGTGTGTGTGTGTGTTGCTATTGTTACGTATATTTGAAACTGGTTCCAGCTTTACACTGATCAACTGTTTAACGATGTAGTAAAAGAGAGGCAAAGAAAAATTTCAATTCACCAAAATAAGACACCGAGTGCTAGGAAAGCGGTGAGTCAACTAAATAATTTAATTAATTCACAGCAATAATATCACACATCTGAGAAGAGCCTAATCCGCTCAGGCGGCAGGCGCGGCGTTCTCTTCCGCCACCGGTTCCTGCAACGATTTCCATTTAGACTACTGTATCTGTCAGTTTCCGGCTTTTAGCCGACAAGTCATCTTGGGCACATTTTACACCGAAGCCGTACGTATGTTATATGTTGCGTCGTACCGCCGTAAAGCAAAAGCAAAAAATGACAAAAAGGGCTTCCAAAAACACCGATTTCTCTTCAATATCAGCAGTGGAAACTCAAAATTCAGTTCCCAAAGGGCTTTCAAGCGAATTTTAGGCTAAAAATTGGTGAATTCTGAGCCAGTTTGATAGTACTGGGAGCCACTACGTACTAGTACTTGTATTTTTGGGTCGGGGGTCTCTTAACCTGTCTCGGGGGGTGAGGGGGTTTGGCCATTCCAGCTAGGGGGTAACCCCAAACCCCCTAATACATGTATGGTCATCTACTATATGTATTTTGCAGCGAGGCCACCAAGAGAAAAAAAGACGCTTGAACAAACAAAGAAAGACCCAGCTCTAGGTAAAGCTAAGCAAGTACAGTACCTGAGCTTTAGCTTGCTTGCAAGGGCATCCTTTCTTGGCCGGCTCGGCCGGAGGAGCTGCCTCGGCTTGTTGAGGTTCTGCTGGCTGCTCTGTCTCCGTCTCCTTAGCGCAGGCGGCGTCTTCGGTGGCCGCCGGTTTCTGCTCTTTCTTTATCTTCTGTACCTTCTCCTTAACCACCTTCACCGCCTTCTCCACTTTCTTCTTGGCCGGCTTCGTCTCCTCCTTCTTTGTCTTCTCCTCTGCTTTCGGTTCTTCCTTTTTCTTCTTCTCTTTCGCCTTCTTGTCTACCGGAGCCTTCTCTTCCTTCCCCTTCTTGGTCTCTTTTTTCTTCTCGGCCGCTTTTGGAGCCTCCTTGGCTCTAAAATGCTATGCAGTCCTACTTGTACTGTACTACGCAGTCAGGCAATAACGCCTTATATGGTACCGGTAGCGCTATACAGTATAATTATTATTATTATTATTATATTATACAGGTTGTTCAATAAAAAACGGGTATTTAGTTCTAGCTTTAGTTTGAGCAGACCGATCTTTTTGCTTTTGCTGTCATTTGAAAGAAGGCGCTTTGACCGATCGATTGGTAGGTCGCCGGTCAAAACCAAGTGATTGAGTCGGGTACTGTAAGAGTTTAAAGTGAGCCAGTTTAGTAGACTGCCATTTTCTCCCGTTTCTTCAGATTGTTAATGTTTTTTGTGGATTTTGCCTCAAATTCGGAATGGAGAATGTATGCTAAGTTTCCACAAAGTGGGACTACGTCTAGTAACGATTTTTCCAGAGCTGATTGATAAAAGTGAACGGCCGGCCACTTGAAGGCATTCTCTCAACCGAACTGGAGCCCTTCGAAAACGCCGTATCCACTGGTAGACCTGAATTTCTCTTGGCGCCTCTTTTTAAGTACAGCATTCAGCCTTTAAATAATGGCACCCCGAGCTTTCTGGCAACTTAGCATGCACTTTCCGTTCCGACTTTGAGACAAAATCCATAAAATCATTAAAAAAACTTAGAAACGGGAGAAAATGGCAGTGTACTAAACTGGCTCACTTTAAATTGTTACAGTACCCGACTCAGTGACTTGTTTTTGTTCGGCGACCAGCTAATCGATCGGTCAAAGCGCCCTCTTTTAAATGACGTCAAAAGCAAAAAGATCCGTCTACTGAAACTAAGCTAAAACTAAATTCCCGGTTTTTATTAAACAATCTGTATAATTCAATATTGGTATCGGTACTGTATTTGTTACCGCTACCCATAGACATGGTACCGGTACCTAGGCAGACTTCTCGGTGAACCGCCATAAGCGGAGTAGTGGGTTTTGGCACCGGCATGGGGGCTTGAGCCCAAATTCGGGGAGGGGTAGAGTCATACATGTAACATGTCATCCGCCGAAGGGGGAGGGGTGTTATGGGTCTGGCGCCGGCCGGGGGTCTAAGCCTAAATTTTTGGGAGGGCGGTTGGGCACCAAAAAAACGCTCAAATATCGAAAGAAATCGCAGTTTTTGGCTGAAATACAGCTAAAGAGTACTGTTTTACTGGAGATTATGGCAATTTTTGTGTCTGCAATTGCAAGAAATCGCAAAACTGTGCTCAAAAAATTGCTTGCCAGAAAATCAAAGGGGTGCCGGCTTGGGGCGGGGGGTGTGGCTTAAGTCGAGTGGGGGCAGACCCTCCAGAACCCAGCTGTAACGTATGCCGGGAGGGGCAACCCCCCTTACATGTACAGTAGAACGGACGTATGAAAAAATCAGGCAGACTCACTTTTTCTCGTGACCTTTCTTCACCTCCTTTTTGTCCTTGGCAGGTTTTTTAGCGTCCGAGAAGGAGAGAGCCACCAAAAGAACCACCAGGACCAGGGCTAGCAGTACAGTGGTGCGCATGTTGGCTTTACGGTGCAGGTACAGTCTAAGCCAGCCGGACTAAAATGTGCTGGAGTGCTAGCGAAATGCTCTTATCACTAGCTGATAAAGCTGTGTAAACGTCTGCAAAGATCCGAAGGTCAGCTTATGTGACACTGTGATTAAACGAACTGCGCGTCTCGAAAAGAAACGGCTGTTTTTTGTCCGGGAAAACATACGCCGCATTTTTAGTAAGCTTATCGTGATAACGCGTAACTAGAGTACCTACTACTGTTGGCAAGTCCGACTGAACCTGGACTCATTAATAGGTTTTCAACCTGAAATTTGTGGACTTTAACCTAAATCTGAACCTATTATATTTCAGCCGGACTTAAACCTGACCCGTTTTGTTGGACTTACTCAATAGGTTCCATTTTTGAATGAAAAATTTAAAAAATTGTCTAATTTTTGCTTGGATTACACAAAAGTTTAATGGTTTCATGTTTTTCCACCTATTTTTCAAATTGAATATGTCAGAAAACGAAAGTAGTCCGCTGTAAAGTCTGATCTGGGTCATCTACTGCCAGTGGACGGGTTTATATAGCTCAGAAAAATTGTAATCAGCGCAAAATTTCAACACGTTTTAAAACTATCAGTGGACTTGAACCTGAACCTATTCTCCAGGTTTTTTAGAAGATGGACTTGAACCTGAAATTTCGTTGTTGGACTTGACTTGAACCTGAACCTATTTTTTAACCCCGGACTTTCCAACAGTAGTACGTACGTACACGCACGTATTTCTGGCAAAACTACTTAAATTCGTTGAAATTTCTTTTAGATAAGCGTCTATTAGTGTGGGACTTTTATTTATAAGTAAACAGATTTGCGTTTGTCTGAACTCTGAAACTGTGAAAGGCCCAGAGCAACACATGAACACAAACAATGTTTGTTCTCGAAGTTATAGTAATTTGTGTTCGTCTGTATTCCCCTTCCGATTCGACCAGGGCGATGTCAAAAGGTTTAAAAGCAGGAATGTGAGGTGTTCTTTTCGTGTTTTTTGGGAAAAAATCGTTTGAAAAAACTCAAGCTAAAAACAGCTAATTTCGTATGTCATTTTTTTCAGTTAAAAAGTTGCCATTTACTATGTATAATAGAATAGAGCACAGTACACTGGCTCAAAACTGTTAGAAAACAAAAACAACTGAAAAGACCAAATTTGGCAAATATGATACAAAAAGGAATCCATTAGGAAGCATAAAAGCAGGATATAATACTCAGAAGTTGAGCTGTCGTTTTTTTCGCGACGAAAAAATCAGAACAGGTCGAGGTTTTTTCGGAAAAACATCCATCTCCGGTTAAAAAGTTCTATCAAAAAAGCTTCTTCTCTTCTCAGACGTGAATGAAAGGCAAACTTGTAGAATTTATACGCATATTTTCATTTAAATACACCATCACCACAGCGAATTAGGCGATTTCTAATAGGTACCCAAAATCAGCGTCAAATAAATAAACCAGTCCTGTAGTAATCCACAAACGTTAAACCCTAAAAATAGGTACATAGTAAACGCGCGGCGGATTCTTTTTTGAGAATAAAGACGGTATCCTATTCTACAGCACTATTAGGTGTTTGAGAGCCGGCGGCCAAAGTGGAAGACCCCTTGGTCCAGAACAATTTTACTGTTTAGCTAGTAAGAAAAAACAAGAGCAAGAAAAAAGCGAAATAAATCTGTTTCTCAGCTGTTTGCGGGTTGACGATTCAGCTGGTCGGTTTGCAGTACGCAATTTATTTACATACAACGCGTATCGGCCGGTGCTTTTTAGCCTATTCCCATGCTAGACCGTAGCATTACATACCTAACTGTGCATGTGGCTTTATTTAGTGACCCAACCAAGGCCGTATCTAATCGTAGCAGTCGCATCGTTTACATAAGAGTTTGTGCCTGCCGACTAAGCTGTAGTTTGCGCACAGAATATATAAGTCTTCCAAAAATGTCTGTTACATTGCCGGAGCCGGAGCCAAAAGTACAAGTTGAACCAGTCAGATGTAAATCCCAGTTTCCTACAGTACGCGACTATGTCGGAGGTATGTAATAGATAATGTAATAACTTACTACGTGGCAAATACATACAACAACTCAACAGCTGAGGCGAAGGGAAATCGAAAGGTCAACCTACCGGCTAAAAATCGCTCAGCACAAGTGCCAATTGTGGTCTCAAATTCTGTTTTTAATTACTTCTTGCTTGATATTGGAAATATTGGCCTTAATCGCTTAGCATAGTATAATTGTCTCGCGGTTGCCCCTGTTACATGTACGTAGCCCCCTCCCCGAGACGATTTCTCCCACCCCCTCCGATTTTTCTGGCAAGTAATTTTTTGAGCAAATTTTTGCGATTTTTCACACAGAAACTGCCAAAATCGCCTATTAAACAGCACTTATTAGCAGTATTTCAGCCCCAACTTGCGATTTTTGACGATTTTAGCCGAAAAATTGCGATTTTTGATCGTTTTTAGTGTCCAATCCCAACCCCCAAAATTTGGACTCAAAGCCCCCGGCAGGCGCCAGAACCCCCAACCCCCCTCCCCTTCGGTGGATGGCTTGTTACATGTATGTACGTACGTAGTTATATTAGAGTGAAATGGATTACAGATTTGGACCCAGTCACTCTGCTGTTCATAATTCTGGCGCTGGTAGCTACTCTATTCACCTGTGTCTTTTATTTCTTCCACTCGCGCTCAATCGGTCTCAACGTTCTCAGCGAGTACAGACGGTCGTTGCTGCGAACGCTGGCCGCTCTGTTTCCAGTGATCAGCATTTGCTGTTGCATTTCTTTCTGCGTGCCCGCCACCATTCAACTGATGAAAGTCTTCGTGCCTGCGTAACCCTCATTCTTTTTATTCTACAGCTAAATACTACATACATGTAGTTGTGCTCATTTTCCCCAGGCCCGGTTTTCTTTCAGAGGATTTTTTGAAACCCTGCTTCGGTTTCTAAACTCGTAAACAGCGTTCCAGGGGCCCTGACTAGGGTTTCAAGAGCCTACTTAGGGTATTAGCATGTAATAGGGGTCTCGGGGTCTGCCCCCACCCGACTTAGGCCAGACACCTTCCACCCTAGACGATCTTTCCGACCCCCTCCGATGTTTCTCGCAACTAATCTTTTGAACAAATTTTTGCGATTTTGTGCAATTTCAGACACAAACGTTGCCAAAATCGCCTATAAAACAGTACCTTTTAGCTGTATTTCAGCCGAAATTAACGATTTTTGACGATTTTTAGCCGAAAAATTGCGATTTTTCAGCGCTTTTTAGTGTCCAACCCTCTCCCAAATGGGGCTCAGACCCCCAACCTACAGTTGGTAGGTACCACCAAATTTCAGGTAAGTCCAGGTTCAGGTATCTCTAAAATCCAATTTCAGGTTCAGGTTCAGGTACATTTTTCAAAAGTACCCAGGTGTCAGGTTCAGGTTCAGGTGCTTTCAAATAAAGACACAAATTTTCGGCTATGAGCTAAATCAATAGAGCTCCTGTTCCTTTTCTTAAGAAAACGATCCATGTTCAAAGCAATCGAAATTTACAAACCAACAATTCGACAAAAACGAGAAAAAGGCAAGACAATTTTTGCGGTATGACGGACCGATCGCCATTGTACATAGTAGGAAACCCCGATGCACTCCAGGAACGTTCATTTCAAACTCTAAGTTCCGGCATTAAAGTTATAAGGCTCAGGCTTACATAAGTTCTACTAGCTGATGTTTAAGCTTACCTTCAAGAAACAAACTAAAGCTAGGCTTAGGCATAGCGCATAGCGGAAGACAAGTTTTCATAAAGGCAATTTCCGGATGGGGCTTTTCCCTTTAATCGCCTTCAGTTTTAAGTTACAGTACACGTAGGTGCAGATAATGTGCATTAGACGCTTCATGCACACCATTTTTAAGAATAAAACTGTAGAGCGTCAAGCAATATCTGATCTAACCAATTTCAAAAGTTGACAGTATATGCTACTTGTACCGGGAAGTTTAAGATAAGAAAAACCTGAAAAGTAGGTACCGACCTAGTAGGTGTCAGGTAAGTACTTTTATTTTCAAGTAGGTTCAGGTTCACGATTTTCAGGTTAATACCCAGGTTTCAGGTTCGGGTTCAGGTGTACCTACCAACTGTACCCCAACCCCCGTCCTCCTTCGGCGGATGATCTGACATGTATGGGTTTTAGAGAACCAAAATAGGGTTACAGAACCCTAAATTGGGTTTCTGAGACCCAAGATCGAGTCCGTAACCCTAATTTGGGTCTCTGAAACCCTAATTATGTAGCGTTTGGGGGCGTGCAAAAATTACGTAATGGTGTTTTTGCCCATTTTCGGACCCCCCCCCTCCCCCCTGATAATCGCCCGTAATAATTTCCTGACCCCCATCCCCTAATTACGTAATAATTTGGCGACCCCCCCGGAATTTCAATTTTTTGAAGAGTTAGAGCCGAAAATTTTCCGCTCAGTTCTATGTAAAATGACGTTCTTAATAAAATAGCATCTGTATACAGTAACAATTGATAATTTTCTTAGTTTTCTTTATTGATGAGCTACAACTATGTACATGTACGTATAGATTAGTTTTACATAGAAGCCATCATTGGATGGCGTTTTGTTAAAGATGAAACCAAAGTGTTTTATACTGGATTTTAGGGCTGCTTTCTTCAATATTGGCGTCTTGGCCATGGGTAGTTTACGCTATCCCGTGTGTCCCGGCGGCCCCGGCACCCGTGGAAGCGGTGTGTTTGCGGGTTCGAAACCTGTCGAGGCGATGGGAAGTAGTCGACACAAAGCCCAACCCAGGCCGTCGAAAGTCAGCAATGGCAAGTAGATAAATGGGGACCAAACCGGCGCTGTCTAGCACACACCAACAGCAAAGGGGAGGGTTGTTGTTAAGGAGGCTGCCGGACCTCGTGTCTCTTCCTGCTCTATAGCAGTTGGCTACTCCTAGTCCGAAAGGACAAAAAGTTACAACAACAACAAATATTGCTTGACTGCATTATAATCGATATTCATAAACTAGAGTTCGTGCGGGACCCGAAAAGTCAGGGAATTTGGTGTCCAGTCAGGGAAAAAAATTGATAGCAGTAGAATCCTCTCTCGCCCAAAGGGCCCTGTCAGAGCTTTATGTACACACCACCCTTTTGAAAATAGGACTTCTGACTTTCCACAACTACTACAACTTGAAATTCTACCCTCAGAATACAGTTTAAATGCGTTTTTCAGAGCCAATTTTTAAAAATTCTGACCCAACTTTTTGTTAGAATGTTCTCACTCTGATTGGTCGGGGAAATTTGACTTTGATCAGCGAATTTTGCTCGGAAAAAGCCGCACGAACCATTTAAAAGACCAAGTCGATAAGTGTTATACCCTTATAAACTCTTAATAAGATGTCAAAGGTCACTCTTGCCATTTAGCATTTGAAAAATTGGAAAGCCCTGACTTAAACGGTAGCTACCTTCTCTAATCTAAACGTTCATCTAAGTGAAATCGAGAAAATTTAAGCCCAATGGCTTCAAATCGAGACTACAAGTACATGTACTGTACATCAAAACAATT
The DNA here is from genome assembly GCA_030248155.1 of Sabatieria punctata. Lineage (NCBI taxonomy): Eukaryota > Metazoa > Nematoda > Chromadorea > Araeolaimida > Comesomatidae > Sabatieria > Sabatieria punctata. The sequence continues at coordinate 13,295 of JASANB010001248.1, forward strand.
AAAATTAGGACCACTTTAGTGATTTCTGCACTTTAAAAAATTACGTAATGAAGTCGCCAACCCCCCCTCCCCCCACCGTAATGAATAGTAATCTTTTGGCGAACCCCCCTCCCCCCTCATGCCATTACGTAATTTTTGCACGCCCCCTTTGTGAAGCTCTAAACAGGGTTTCGGGAAAAGATCGCTGAAAGCCACTTTTGGACACCAAAAGCAGCTAGTTTGCTGAAAACCGTTTTGGGCATAGTGCTGAAACCCTATTTTGGATCAGAAAAATTCACCCAGCCGAAAAACGCAGCTACATGTATGGCCATACATGGGCGGCGGGGGAAAGGGGGTTTACCCCCTCCCCTCGCCGGCCAATACCACCACCTCGGCCGGCCATACCCCCTCCCCGACCCCCCTCCCGTAGGGAGAAAAGGCAAAATAGGCGTTTTCTGGACTCTTTTCGGGGGACCCCCCTCCGGATTTTTCCTCCCCATGTACAATATGTGTACGGCTAAATAAATATTTACTACGTATTTCTTTCAGATATTTCGCTCGCTCGTTGGTAGCGTTTACGGCGCTGATCAGAGATCTGTTTGGAGGGCGAGCAGGGATGTCGATAACTTTAGAAGAGTCTGGGGTGCACATGCATCTGGCCTCGAGACCCTGCTGCTGCTGCTGCAAGTGCTTGCCCGACGTCAGACCGACATGGTAAACAGATCGTCTGTTCCTTCGGTGTCCCTCGTCTGTTTGAATGTCTGTCTTCCTCACCATTTACATTGGACAAATTTACGGCCTTGGTAAAAACGCAAAATTTGCCGCAGCATTTCTTATTTAGTTAGGCTACGTAATTTGTCAAATATGGCCACTCGTGGCCTGTCGCTCCGACGGCTTTGAGTTACTGGGGCGTAGGGATGCAAATGGTATCCGGTATTATTTGGTATTTTCTAGGTATTTGGTATTTTTTTATACCAAATAGTTTAAATAACTGAACAGTTAGCTTTTAAGCGATAAATTCTGCATATTTTGCGACTGTATACCATGTCAGAGCTCTTCTGTTCAGAGTTTTCTCTTTATTTCTAATTTACTAAAAGTTTAACAATGCAGATACGCAGAACAACACGTCTCTTTACCGTTTCTGAGCAATAAAACAATAAAGAATTCGGACCAGTTTAGCTTATAACAAACAACCATTCATGGAAAATTCTCAAAAAGTGGGAGGGGGCCCCCCATGAAACGACGCAAGGCGATTTTGGGGCAAGGGGGTCCGTAAAATCGGGATTTTGGTACGACGTCGTTTATGGACGGCCCCTTTATCGAGACCGAGCCTAGACCGCAAACGTCACAACGTGCTTGCCCACTTCCCGAGTCAGTGAAAAACCATCAAATTCTGCTCGTTTTCTTTCTCGGCATGACTAGATTTCTTTTAGATGCAACAAAAACTCTTCCACTGAGGCAAAACTTATATATTTTTGCTGAAAAAAACAAAAAGTATGACTTTGCCGCTCATTCCAAACAGCTAGCGACCTGTTTATCAACTATTTGGAATTATTTGGTATTATTTGGTATAGAAAATACCATCTGGTATTTGGTATTTGGTATTTTTTATACCATTTGCATCCCCAGTGGGGCGATAAAACTTTGACTTGACTTGACTTGATTTTCTTAACAAGTCCGGGCCGGCCTGGGTGAGGCATACAGGGCTTTCCGTCAGGAGGGGTTCGTACTGGAAAAGTAAGTTTGACTTATAGTGTAAATGAGCTGCGAATATGTCTCTTTTAATTTTCCAATTTGAATGCAAACTAAGCGAAAAATCGGACTGATCCTGAAGACTGAAAGAATTAAAGTTAGGGCGGACTGTCAGGGAATTTAGAGAGCCACGCACTGTACGTGTTGTCTTACAGGCGCAACATTAGGACGATGGAGAATCTGGTGATCCAAGCGGCGGCCATCCGAGGACTGCTAGCCTTTATAGTCTTTGTTCTGTTCGCTAATGGCAACGATATCAGGACGGCGTCATTAACTTCCGATGGCGTAGTTGTGGTCTCCACCATGTTAGGCATGTACGGTGCCTACGTGTTTACCGACGTGGCACAGGTACTATAAACATAACTGTCCTTTTTCTCAACTAAGTCGCGTCTTGGCCACGGATAGTTTACGCTATCCCGTGTGTCACGGCGACCCCGGCATCCGTGAGAGCGGTTGTTTGTGGGTTCGAAACCGGTCGAAGCGACTGGAAGTAGTCGACGTAAAGCCCAACCCAGACCGCCGAAAGCCGGTGATGGCCAGTAGGTAAATGGGAACCGAACCTTAGCTGCCTAAGCACCCAATAGCAGCAAAGGGGAGGGTTGTTTGTAGACAGGGCTACCCCATAGAAGGGCTCTGAAAAGAGCGAGGGGTGTCCTGAGCTGTTCGAAAGGACAGTGGAACTCATAAACAAACAAACAAACAACAAACAAACTTCTCCGGAATACATGTTTGTTTATTTATTTATTGAAGTTTGGTTTGTCGGCTAGAGAAATATTAGAGTTGCTTTAGAAAGTGAGGCCAATGTACAACGTAAGAAGACTGATGGCTTTCCTTCAAATAGGCTACCTTCTACTCAACCTTCAAGGCATTCTCTTCCAACTGCTGGCAAGCACCAACGTCATAGCAGCCGATTCTGTGCTAAAAGCAGTTGAAAGAGCGTCAAGTATTTCTCTTTCCTTTCCTCTCCTGACTGACTTTACTCCAATTTAGCTCTACACCAGGAAATTATAAGCTACTGTAGAGTAAAACAAGTAGTCAAACAACATACGTACAATTACTTAGGCTTACGAAATTCCTCGTTTCTAGTGGTGTAAAAATTAATTTAATTCTAATTGAATTTTTTTAATTTCAGTTGAATTAATTTAATTAATTGAAATTCAAAAGTTGGGTCATAATAATTTAATTGTAATTTAATTGAAATTAGTCTTGAATTTCAATTATATTTTCAAATGTTTCCCATGCTGAACGTAAGGAAATGTGTAAGTATTAGAGGAGCAAGTACGTAGCTTTGATTGAACAAAAACCTATTTAGGCTTTAGGGGCCGTCCATAAACGACGTCGTTCCAAAACCCCGATTTTTCGGACCCCCCTCCCCCCAAAATCGCCTTGCGTCGCCGCGTCGTTGGCTCAGTGGGTAGCTCGCTGCCTCTGAGTCACGGCGGCCCCTGCATCCCTAGCGGTTGTAGTGGTTCATCCTCTCGGCGCGGTAAGTTTCTTGCTGCAAAGAGTTGGTCGTCGGCATAAAGCTCCACGCAGGCCACCGAAAACTGGTTACAGCGAGTTGGTAAAATGGGAACCAACTGGATCTGCCGTTGCACCGAAAGCCGCTCCAAAAAGCATGCCGCGTCGGAGGGAAGATCAACGACGTCAGGAGCCGTCTGAGAAACCAGCAATAAGGCCAATACCGGTTTGGCCACTTGGTCGGGCGGCCGTTGGGAGCTGTGGGCACCATGACGTCACCACGCCAGGCACTCTCTTAGTACCTGGCGCCCAACAGCATGGCTTGAGTGGCTTGGCAGTGAAAGAAGGGCAAACGTCCGAGATGACGATATCAGGGGTAACGAAATGGACCGTGCAGGTCTGATCGTAGGACTGTACATCGTACGGCCCCCCCCCCGCCAGATCGGATCGGATCGGATCGCCTTGCGTCGTTTCTGGGGACCCCCTCCCCCCTAGGCGACGTCGTTTTCGGATTACCCCCCCCCGACAAAAGTGCAGTACTGACATTTTTTCTTGTTGCCATACTGTACAATGAATTGAATAGATCCCTTCAGCCACTCTTGGAGTTGGAAGCATTTCTGAATGTAGAAATCTTTGACAGAGTGTACATAAATCGAAAATAATACATTCAAAGTTCCCTAAAATTCCGAAAAAAGCGACGTCGTTTTTGGCTAACCCCCTCTCCCTCCTGGTGCGTCGTCTATCGTCGCATTTCAGCCGACCCCCCTCCCCGCTCTGGAACGACGTCGTTTATGGACGGCCCCTTAGCACCTATTTTATACTGACCTCACTTTGTTTTGTAATTTTTTACGCTCTGCCTGCTTTTCATTTCGCAGTTCATAAAAATGAAACCCTTTACAAACGTCCATTGCAAAGCTGTCGGTGGGTTTCAGCAAGAATGCATAAAAAAGTAGCAAGAATGTGTCACTCAGCGGCCGGCCGAGTGTCGATGCGCTGTACCAAAATTACTGGAGGGGTCGCGAATTTCGCGACCCCTCCAGTAATTTCAGGACAGGTTGCGAATTTCGCGACTCCTCCAGTAATTGCGCACGCGCTTTATTGCAGCGCAAGGGGGCGTGCAAAAATTACGTAATGGTATTTTTGCCCATTTTCGGACCCCCCCTCCCCCCCTGATAATCGCCCGTAATAATTTGCTGACCCCCCTCCCCTAATTACGTAATAATTTGGCTACCCCCCCCCCGAAATTTCAATTTTTTGAAGAGTTAGAGCCGAAAATTTTCCGTTCAATTCTATGTAAAATGACGTTCTTATTAATAGCATCTGTATACAGTAACAATTGATAGTTTTCTTAGTTTTCTTTATTGATGAGCTACAACTACGTACATGTACGTACGTATAGTCTTAGTTTGACATGACGCCATCATTGGATGGCGTTTTGTTACTGACGGGGTGACGGATTGTATTGGAAGTGTTTTATACTGGGTTTTTGGGCTGCTTCAATATTGCTTGACTGATAAATCGATAGTCATAAACCACAGTTCGTGCGGGACCCGAAAAGTCAGGGAATTTGGTGTCCAGTCAGGGAAAAAATTGATAGCAGTATAATCCTCTCTCGCCGAAAGGGCCCTGTCAGAGCTTTACACACCACCCTTTTGAAAATGGGACTTCTGACTTTCCACAACCACTACAACTAACAGAATACCGGTTAAATGCGTTTTTCAGAGCAAATTTGAAAAATTCTGAGCCTTGTTAGAATGTTCTCACTCTGATTGGTCGGGGAAATTTGACTTTGTTCAGCGAATTTTGCTCGGAAAAAGCCGCACGAACCCTGTAAAAGATCGAGTCGATAAGTGTTATACCCTTATAAACTCTTAATAAGATGTCAAAGGTCACTCTTGCCATTTAGCATTTGAGAAATTGGAAAGCCCTGACGTAAACGGTAGCTACCTTCTCTAATCTAAACGTTCATCTAGTGAAATCGAGAAAATTTAAGCCCAATGGCTTCAAATCGAGACTACAAGTACATGTACTGTACATCAAAACAATTAAAATTATGGCCACTTTAGTGATTTCTGCACTTTAAAAAATTACGTAATGAAGTTGCCAACCCCCCCTCCCCCCACCGTAATGAATAGTAATCTTTTGGCGAACCCCCCTCCCCCCTCATGCCATTACGTAATTTTTGCACGCCCCCCAACCTGATTTTTTAGCGGGTTATTCAATTTGTGTTTGGGAATATAGCTGCCGCCGTTGATTTCTCAAGTCTACGGCAACATGATAAAGGGAAAGAAAGGTAAAAAAGCTGGAATATGAAAGCAGGTGGCATGTGTACATGGCCAAGCTCATGTGCTGCGTTCAATATGGAAAAATTCACAAATGCAAAAAGCCTGATGCATTTCACAGATATCTTGCAATCTCGCCTTGCAATTGGACACTTATTTTAGTTATTGTGATGATTGAAGATCTTACGCCAACTATGCAATGAATTGCCGTTGTAGAAAATCACTAAACATTTTGTTGACGTCATTCTTGCTCAGAAATCAGGTTGTGCGCTGAAATAAAGCGCGTGCGCAATTACTGGAGGGGTCGCGAAATTCGCAACCTGTCCTGAAATTACTGGAGGGGTCGCGAATTTCGCGACCCCTCCAGTAACTTTGGTACAGCGCATCGACACTCGGCCGGCCGCTGAGTGGCACATTCTTGCTACTCTTTTATGCATTCTTGGTTTCAGTCATGCACAGTCTGACGCTGAGTTTCGAGCTGTTCCTGCTGTCGCTGTTGGCATCGAAGTTGCTGGCGCCCGGAGTCTGTGGAATTTACGACGAGGCAGCTGCACTGAAACGCATTCAGATGAATGATCTCAGTTCGTCCGAAAATGGACTCAACTCGGCTGACGATGCCAACTACGGAACTATTAGAGTGATGCCCGCTCCCTTCGATCAGTCGAAACAAAATTCCTTTAATCAATAAATAAACTGTGCAACTATTAGTGGCGTACCAGGATTTGACAAGTGGACGAGTGTAAAAATTAGCATTCAGAAAGGCATTCAAAAGACATTAAATTAACAGTTTTAATCATACATGTAACAGCTCCGGGCCGACCTGGGGGAGGGGGTTTCCTCAGGTGGGGGGACGAGGGGATTTCGCCCAGAGGGGGGTCCCAAATTTCAAAAAGCTCCAAAACGCCTGGAAATGCGTTTCTAGCAGGTTTTTTTAGTAAGGACGCTAAAAATCACTATTTTAAGCTGGCAAATAGCGTTTTAGAGCTAAAAACAAGCAAAAAATGAAAAAACTCCTCCAAAAACACCGATTTCTCTTAAATATTAGCAGTGGAAACGCCAAATTGGGTTCCCAAAGGCTTTTCAAGCGAATTTTAGGCTAAAAATTAGTGATTTCTGAACCAGTTTGTTAGTACTGGGAGTGACTACTAGTACGTACTTGTATTTGGGGGGTCCCTTAACCTGTCTCGGGGGGGGGGGGGGGTGAGGGGGCGTTTGGTGTTTTAAGCAAGGGGGTAACCACAAACGCCCCTAGTACATGTATGGTTTTAGTATATATCAAAATCTACTGGTTTCTCAAATTTTCGACAATATTTTTTCTTCACACCTCCACCGGATAGGGCAGAGGTCCGTTACCTGAGGACAGGATGCTTCGATCAAAGTGATACTGTTTATGGTACTATTTAGTTGTTTGTTGTTGTAACATTTTTGTCCTTTCGGACTAGGAGTAGCCAACTGCTATAGAGCAGAACGAGACACAATGTCCGGCAGCCTCCTTAACTTGCTGTCGGTGTGTGCAAGACATTCCCATTTACGTATCTACTTGGCATTATAGTACAATCAGTAGATGTGTCGATAAATCGTTCCTCGGTTAAAATAAATGAAGCATAGAAAAGAAGAAAAAGATTGGCGATCAACAGAACTGTCCTAATTTGCAGCCTAAGCGGAGGAAAGGAAGCATGTTTACAGCGGCCGTAACGGTTTCAATGAAGGCGTGTACAAACATCCGAACACAGAAAACAAGGAGCCACCTGCAGTCTCCAAACAAACGTACACATAGCCTATTGTCCATAAACAGTATAAAACTGTCACCACGTTTCCTTCGTCAATCCTCCAGCTTCTTGCTTGCAGGGATGTTGGTAAGCTTTCGAGAGTGTCAAGTCCATTTTTATTATGCTCTTCTTTTCAGAAACTTTCGCTTGTCCTTCTTACGGTGTCTGCCAGTTTTACTTCGGCAGGTAAGCCGCCTCTTTAGCCATACTGGGCAAAAAACTTTAACAGATAATCGACTGAAGTGGGAACGGTGGGTACGGGTTACTGTTGTTTGGTATTGTATTGGATTTTCCGTTTGTGTATGTGTATGTGTATGTGTATACACATTTGCCTTCAAATGTGTATGGTAATTTGTGTATACACATTCAACAAAACAATGTGTATTTTTGTGTATCTGTATTGTACTGAAAATGCAAATTTTGTGGCAGATTTTCAGTCAGAAATGCTAGGAAAATCATATCTCTCAATGTCTGCTGCTTGAAACGTTGAATAGCTTTGAAATCGAGTTACTTAGCCCATTTGAAGGCTTTATGAGGATATCTACCGTATAGTGCTGTTTATAGTACCCCCCTATTTATAGTACCCCGGGTACTATAAACGGCACTTAGTGCCATTTACAGTACCCGGGGTACTATAAATGGAGACAGATTTTTATTCTACAGTGAGCAGATATTAATACAAAATGTCCGAACGTTATAGGATTTTTGGTGGTAAACATTGTTTGTGCGAACAAAAACAGTAGATAATGCAATCATAGAGGTTCTGATGTAAGTAAAGAACCTATTCTTGACAAGTAGACCGTAATTTTAGCAAGAAATTTCACATATTATTGTTAGGTGCTTATAGAGCAGATTTGTAGAGTGCCATATATAGTACCCGGGTACTATAAATGGATTCACTTTTATTTCCGCAAAACCCTAAGTGCCATATATAGTACCCGGGTACTATAAACAGCACTATACGGTACTGATATATTACTACAGCAAAAACAGCGTAATTTTACGTTTCTGTTCGAAATTTTTCGACTTTTGCTGATCAAATACACATACACAAAAATACACATTTTAAGTACTGTTTGTGTATGGTAATGTGTATCCAAATTTTCAATGTGTATGTGTATGTGTATGTGTATACACAAACAACAGTAGTTCGGGTTGGTCAGTTGAATCTGACCAGGGGCACAGAGAGCAAGTGTTCAGGTGGAACGCGTAGTTAGATTCGCTAAAAAAAGTAAATTGTGACTAAAGTCGGTAAAAGCCCTAATTAAGGCTCAACACAAGTTCAACACCCAACCCGATGTTTGTTTTGGAGGCAATTTTCGTAAAATCAGCTATATCTGACGGTCTAAAACCAATTTAGGCTGATTGCCATATGGGTGGGCGGAACCGACCGCTAATCAAATTGACGCTCAATTTTTTTCATTACCAACTATGTAACCAATATTCTAGTGGATTGCGGTGCCTGGCTAAAATATGGACCGGGACCCCCATCCACCTGCGAAGAGTTCAGCGACCCAAACAATAAACCGAAATCGGAACTGGAAAGCTGGTTCACCAAGGAGATGTTCGACGATCTTTTCCCCAAAGCTAATATAGGCTGGGGACCACACAAATGCTCGCCCTACAACTACGAATCGTTCATAATGGCTGCCAGGTACTTCCCCCGGTTCGGAAACGACGCTCCAGACAACGGCTTGACCGCTGAACAGAACAGAAAGCGAGACTTGTCTGCCTTCTTTGCCCATGCCGTACAGGAAACTGGAGAGAACGACGCCAATTTGTACAGGTATACTGTACTATAATCCGCTTTATTGTATGGCTGGCTGGCTGGCTGGCTGGCTTACTGGGCGCGCGCGCGCGCGCGCGCGCGCGCGCGCGCGCGCGCGCGCGCGCGCGCGCGCGCGCGCGCGCGCGCGCGCGCGCGCGCGCGCGCGCGCGCGCGCGCGCGCGCGCGCGCGCGCGCGCGCGCGCGCGCGCGCGCGCACTTACGCGCGCGCGCGCGCGCGCGCGCGCGCGCGCGCGCGCGCGCGCGCGCGCGCGCGCGCGCGCGCGCGCTTACTTACAGAACCAGTTCTAAAGAGGAAGCGGACGATTGTTTCTACCGCGGAGGTTTCTTCAACTGGTTCGAGGGCGGTCCCACTTCTTCTTTCCTCGACCAGGCCAGTCCCGGCTACAAGCCAGAAGACGGCGAGCTCTGCAATATGGGCGGAGTGTATGTAGCATGCAAATTTCTTCCCACACAACACACTAAACTTTTAGCTACTGCGCCGCTGACCCGACCCTCGACTACTGGTTCCCGTGCAACAAGAACAAGACGGGCGACATGTTCAAGGGCTGCTACTTCGGCAGAGGAGCCATTCAGATCTCCTACAACTTCAACTACGGCCAGTTCAACGAGTGGCTGAAGAGTGTGGGAATCGACGCAGACCTCCTGAACCACCCCAATCTGGTGATGACCAAACGCGACCCGCCGTTGGCCATCATGGCCTCGCTCTGGTTCTACATGAACCCGCAGCCGCCCAAACCCGCTATGCACGACATTGTGATGGGTACGAACCAGTACAGTTACAGTCATGTCTCGTTAATCCGGGTACTCGCCTTCCGGACTAGATTGGGCCAGGTTCCCCTATGTTAAATGACTCGTTAATCTGGATCGGATTTATTAATCCGGACAGAAGATTTGAGGTCCCAGATTCGAAATTTGTATGGTAAAGTAATTCATTAATCCCGATTTGGTTAATTTGGACAAAATTCATGCTCAATAATTATAATACAGGTGTGAATTTTCGATTGAATATGCTTTTCGTTGAGTTAGAATGTGACTATTTTTGCCTTTTAGGAGTTATAATCAGCTGAAATAAGCTTTTAATTAGGAGGTACAGTACAGCTGCAGAACCTGATATGCAACTAACAAAAAGCTGTCATTTAGGCCTTTTACAAAGAAAAGCAGTGTTTTCTTTGATTCGCCAATCCGGACAAGATTGGCCGGTCCCAACTTGTCAGGATTAACGAGACACGACTGTATTACATTACCCCGGTACGGAAGTACAGGCTTATTCATAAGCTTAGGCTAAGGCTTTAGGTTCAGACTTAAGGCGGATTTATACTTCTGCCTAGAGTGCGAACAATACCTAGAAAACCCAATACCCCAATACCCAATACCAATACCTGAGACCCCCAATACCCAATACCCAATACCCAATACTTGTGTAGCTGGGCTAAAAATTGCATTTCACCGAACAGGTACTCCAGTTGTGTACAAAAGATTTTTGGCACTGCGATTAAAATTTTTAAGAGGCTTGGTTGGGCCGCTGCCCAAGCAGGGCGAGAAAATTTTGAAACATTAGCCTTTCAGAAAGCATTTAGAAGCCATTTTGGGCGTTAAATTAGCAGAAATTATGAGTTTTGGTACTTATTATTTCGTAATTCAGTCGTGTTTCTTACTTCCGGCGAATTTTTTCCTACAACGTACATGTAACTCTGGCGGAAATTGTGTGCACCACCACAATAGCCATGCGTACGGTACTGGTACATTATTACATTTCTAATGTCACCATTTTTATTTTAGATAAGAACAGAGAAATTAATTACTGGTGTAGCGCTTAGAAAAGCGTACACTTTAGGAAATTCTACTAACGTTTAGTTGATTAGGCCGTCCATAAACGACGTCGTTCCAGAGGGGGAGGGGGTCGGCTGAAATGCGACGATAGACGACACACCAGGAGACGGAGGGGTTAGCAGAAAACGACGTCACTTTTTTCGGAATTTTAGGGAACTTTGATTGCATTATTTTCAATTTAATTATATTTTGTCAAATTTTTCTACATACAGAAAAGCTTCCCAGAGTCGTTGTAACGATCTATTCAATTGATTGTACAGTATGGTAACAAGAAAACATGACAGTACTGTCTGTACTGCACATTTATCGGGGCGGGGGGTAAACCGAAAACAACGTCGCTTTAGGGGGAGGGGGTCCCCAAGAAACGACGCAAGGCGATTTTGGGGGAAAGGGGCCCCGAAAAATCGGGATTTTGGATGGATGGCTCCTTAAGGCGAAAACAGCTTCCTAAACCGAATCATCGATCAACTTTTTCGATTTTTTCAGATCAATTTTTCAGGTCAACATCGATTTTTCTCTATTTTAACCTGTCCCAATTAGTATTGGGTATTGGGGGGTAAAAAACCCAATACCCAATACCCAATACCCAATACCTGGAAAACACCCCAATACACCCAATACCCAATACCCAATACCTGGAAAACACCCCAATACACCCAATACCCAATACCCAATACCTGGAAAACACCCCAATACACCCAATACCCAATACCCAAACCTGGAAAACACCCCAATACACCCAATACCCAATACCCAATACCCAATACCTGGAAAACACCCCAATACACCCAATACCCAATACCCAATACCCAATACCTGGAAAACACCCCAATACACCCAATACCCAATACCCAATACCCAATACCTGGAAAACACCCCAATACACCCAATACCCAATACCCAATACCTGGAAAACACCCCAATACACCCAATACCCAATACCTGGAAAACACCCCAATACACCCAATACCCAATACCCAATACCCAATACCTGGAAAACACCCCAATACACCCAATACCCAATACCCAATACCTGGAAAACACCCCAATACACCCAATACCCAATACCCAATACCCAATACCTGGAAAACACCCCAATACACCCAATACCCAATACCTGGAAAACACCCCAATACACCCAATACCCAATACCCAATACCCAATACCTGGAAAACACCCCAATACACCCAATACCCAATACCCAATACCTGGAAAACACCCCAATACACCCAATACCCAATACCTGGAAAACACCCCAATACACCCAATACCCAATACCCAATACCCAATACCTGGAAAACACCCCAATACACCCAATACCCAATACCCAATACCTGGAAAACACCCCAATACACCCAATACCCAATACCCAATACCCAATACCTGGAAAACACCCCAATACACCCAATACCCAATACCCAATACCTGGAAAACACCCCAATACACCCAATACCCAATACCCAATACCCAATACCTGGAAAACACCCCAATACACCCAATACCCAATACCCAATACCTGGAAAACACCCCAATACACCCAATACCCAATACCTGGAAAACACCCCAATACACCCAATACCCAATACCCAATACCCAATACCTGGAAAACACCCCAATACACCCAATACCCAATACCCAATACCTGGAAAACACCCCAATACACCCAATACCCAATACCCAATACCCAATACCTGGAAAACACCCCAATACACCCAATACCCAATACCCAATACCTGGAAAACACCCCAATACACCCAATACCCAATACCCAATACCCAATACCAGTTCGCACTCTACTTCTGCCCGTCTAATCAATGGTACTGGCAATTTTCATGTCTTTTGCGACTGGGGGTAGCGTTCAACAATCAAACGTTTCCTTCTCTAAAATGGGGAGCCAAGTCCATATATGGTGAATTTAGGCGACTGGGAGCCGGGAGACAACAACCGCGCCGCCGGCTACAAGGGTCCAATCTTCGGTCCAACTAGTCTGGTGATCAACAACGAATGCAACGGCGAGGATGCCCACGAACCCGGAGGGCCAGGCGAAAGTCGTCGCATCAAGGCCTTCAAGTGGTTCTGTAAGTACTTCAAAGTGCCGGTGGAGGAGCAGAAGCTGCTTTCCTGCGGAGACATGCCCACCAAGCTGGCCATGATTCGTCACAACCTCAGCTACCAACCTGATTGGTCGAGCACCTGGAAGGCGGAGCCGTGTCAGTGCGCGCCGGCCGGTTACGGTGGACCGATTCTCTACTACCAGCCGGGATACTATCCGGAGGAGTTCCAGAAACTGAATGCCAGAAATAAGGCGCTCTGTGAGAAGACGCTTTATGCTAATCCTTCGGTTTTTGGGGTGGGAAATGCTGAGTGCTTGAATCACAAGCCGGGAGAAAGCTCCTCCGGACCGGATGGTTCTACCACTACGCAGGCAACTCCCAAAACAACCACTGGAGGAGGAGGAGGAGGAGGTTCTAGTGGAGGAAGTAAGTGTAAATCCAGTGGCGTATCCAGGGGGTTGTTGTAGGGTGGGTACACCCCCCTTTGCGGAGAAGGTAGGAAGAGAGAGAAAGCCTGTCAAAAGTAAGCGAAACTAATGAATTATGAACCAAAACTGTCTATTTTGTGCTCAGAATGCCTTTTAGATGCGTTTTTGAAGGCTAAATTTTCAAAATTTTCTCCCCCTGGTCGGGCAGAAGCCCAACCAGGCCACTTTAAACTACTAAAACTTGTAAGTTCTGTCAATTTTAAGCCTGGAATGTGTTTTAAACGCGTTTTTGAAGGCAAATTTGGCTAAATTTTCTTACCCTGCCCCAACCAGCCACTTTCAAAATTTTACACCCCCCTTTCCGAAATCTTGGATACGCCACTGTGTCAATCCAGAAGATTTGGCCTGATTTTGCTGTCTTGCAAAAATCAGAGAAACTCTGTTGTGAACAATTTATATAATAACAACATCGAGAAAAATTGTCTCCAATTTCTTCAGAGGTGAAATGCGAGAAGGACGGATTTTTCCCGAACCCAGAAGATTGCGCCAAGTACTTCCGGTGCGTCCACGGAGTTCAACACAAGTTTTCCTGCCCGCCGGGGCTAAATTTCGATCCAAATTCAGCTAGTTGTGTCTGGCCCAGCCAGTATTCTTGTTAGATTATACTGTACGTTCAGTCTGCTTGTGTGTTATTGGGCTATAGGCTCGGATAATCTTTGGTTAGTCAACATTGTTTAATTCTGTTTCGAAAGATTAAAACTGCTGTTTCTTCTTTGCGGGGCATTTCTCCCACTGCCACCATCGACTAATCATTGATCTCCAAGACCATTTTTGCGAGAAATAACTTTGGGGCTAATTTTTACAAATTTAGAGACAATTTCTTCAACTGTATTTCAGCCCAAATTAGCGTTTATGAGCCATTTTTAGGATTTTACTCAGGTTGGTCCCCTCAGGCTCTGACCTACGAAAGCCACACAAATTTTTGGAATAAATTTTTAGAGAAAAATATATAAGTATGCCTAAGTTAGATGTAAATGAGCCTTCAAAAATTATTTTTGAAACTGTCTATTCAAGTACAAGTGCACGCACCTTTTCCACATATTATTTCGGTTCTTGCCTTAATGCAACATATATTTAAAGGCTGTTAAAGCGATTATATGAGCTTGCAATAGAAGTTCACAGAGCCCATTTGGCTACAATTTTAGGCTGCTAGGCTGCAAAAAATTCTAAAACGAAAATTCCAACCTGAAAACACTCCTGCTTTTGAACACAAGCAGACGGACAACAAAAATCTTTTGCATAAAACAAACCTATAGTCCAGAGTTATCACTGCACTAGGTTGTGTGTTCGCTGTCTCCACCAGAGCCTTTTCGCCTGCCAAGCCCGCATTGAACGAGTGCAGTTTGAATGGGTCACGCAGCACCTCTATAAATGTTCTTATTTGCCTGACTGCATACATAGCGTTTAGTTGGTTTTGCTCTGATTTTCGGTTCTCAATTCAATCAGAGCTGTGTTACGGAAAAGACGTAGGCCAAACTGGACGGGATGTAGCGGTATGCAAACATTCCGCAGGAGATTTTGAAGTAGCGAAACAAAGGTCTACACCTGCATTTGACAAACATGTATGCACACACGCACAGGTGTCAGCTTTGTGTTAGCAAGTATATTAGCGAAACACCTCTTCTCGCTTGGCTTTCGTCGTTTCCTGTTGTTGGTAGGCGCTTTTTTGGCTCCGCTCAGCTGATAACAGTCACATTCTGTTGCAAACATGTTGGTAAGTCACTGAAATTGCATTGTATAACCCTACTACTACAGTATGTATATTTCTGCTAAGACATAGGCTAGCATTCCCATTGAGGGAAGTAGGATTTTGAAATCCTGGAGGGGTAAAGGGGGCGAGGCGATTGCCGCGGCTGAGGGGTTAGGCGGATAGGAAGCCAAGAAGTTCAAATTTTGGCTATAATTTTACGTATTTGGCTAATTTTTTCGTTAAAATTGGTCAAAATAAGCTCATTTACTTCTAACTTTACTTTTAAAATAGTGTTGTTGGCCAAAACAAGACCGCCTGGCCTGTTTTTCCAGTTTCCAGAATAACTTTAGATTTCTGTCGTTCCGTTTACTTTGACTGAATTAAAAACTTGGCACGATTATCATTCTTTGGTACTTGTTTATTCTGGCAAGATTGGATAAACCTACAAAATTTATAAAAGATCCCTTGAAGGATTAAAACTAAATTCTAAACTAAACAAATTCTAAAAAACTTGTTGACAGTGAACTGCCATTTTGGCAGTTGGAAACATGAATTAGCTTGAGTTTTCCTTGTAATATACAGGGTGTGTCAAAAAAAAACAACCCAGCAGAGTTTTCGCTGTAGCAACCGCAAATCTCAACCGATTTGAATGAATCCTGCTTTAAATGAAAGATAAATAAATTCTTGAAAGACTGGTGAAGGCCATATTAAGATACGATGCTTAGTTCCTGAGATATTTTCCTTCAAACCCAAAACAGAGATTTTGGCAGTGAACAAAAGCGATTCCGTTGCACGTCAGAACAAAACGGATTCCTACTGCTGAGGGGCAACACCCAGCAGAGTTTTTGCTGTAGCAACCGCAAATCTCAACCGATTTGAATGAATCCTGCTTTAAATGAAAGATAAATAAATTCTTGAAAGACTGGTGAAGGCCCTATTAAGATAAGATGCTTAGTTCCTGAGATATTTTCCTTCAAACTCAAAACAGAGATTTTGGCAGTGAACAAAAGCGATTCCGTTGCACGTCAGAACAAAACGGATTCCTACTGCTGAGGGGCAACAAGACTTTTACAAATGAAGTAACCAAGCATGTGTGGCACCAGAAAACCTCGTTACGTTAGCCCTGAGCAGTAGGAATCGGTTTTATTATGAAGTGCAACAGAATAATAAAAATCGCTCTTGTTCATAGCCAAAATCTGTTTTGACTTTGAGTGCAAATATCTCAGGAACCAAGCATCATATCTTAATAAAAGCTTCACCAAACTTTCAAGAATTAATTTATCTTTCATATAAAATAGGACTCACTGAAATCGGTTGAGATTTGCGGATGCTACAGTAAAAAATCTGCTGGGTTGTTTTAATCTCTGTTGTGCACTGCCAAAATCTCTGTTTTGATTTTGAAAGCAATTATCTCAGAAACTAAGCAACGCATCTTAATAAATGCTACACCAGCCGTTCAAGAATTTATTTATCTTTCATTTAAAGCAGGATTCATTCAAATCGGTTGAGATTTGCGGTTGCTACAGCAAAAAATCTGCTGGGTTGTTTTTTTTTGACGCACCCTGTAGTTGCGGACAAAAGCTTCTGTTAGGCAATTAAAAATCGTTGACGTTTTCGGTGTTGGTGCGATACGCCGACCGGTGCGATACGCTGACTAAGAGGTGCGAAACGCCGACTCAATAAACTCCGCCTACAATTAGGTGCGTTACGCACGCCCACTAAAGAGGTGCGAAACGCCGACTCAATAAACTCCGCCTACAATTAGGTGCGTTACGCACGCCCACTAAAGAGGTGCGAAACGCCGACTCAATAAACTCCGCCTACAATTAGGTGCGTTACGCACGCCCACTAAAGAGGTGCGAAACGCCGACTCAATAAACTCCGCCTACAATTAGGTGCGTTACGCACGCCCACTAAAGAGGTGCGAAACGCCGACTCAATAAACTCCGCCTACAATTAGGTGCGTTACGCCGACTAAAGAGGTGCGAAACGCCGACTGCCCAATGATAGAGCATTTATGGTTTGGGGAGCCCTACTAGAACTGTCACACGTTCAATCAAGCATGTGCTACCTACGTACAGTGTATGTAGGTAGGTTAGGTAGACTAAAGTTGCTAAACTAAACTTGATTTCTCTGCTTTCGCTTCTAAAGACAGAAAACATGATAAAAGACAATCGAATAACAAATTTAGCTTTTGAAATATGAAATCGGCTCTTTTCAATAGAATTTTATCAATTCATTTCGAAAACATGAAATAGTCTAGTCTAGTGCTGCAGCAATCCATATTTAATGTTTGTGTACTCCCTCTTAGTATTTGCTTAGGGAAAACCATCACAGATCACAACAGAAGTACAGGAAAACATACAGTATTGGCTGTAGCTTTGGAAATAGTCCGATGGCAGTGCAAACATTTGTTTGAGCAGATGGATCTTTTAGCTTTAGGTCTCATCTGGAGTTAGCATTGCACATGCCTTACTTTTTCAGCCTTTATGCAATTTAGCACCCTTAGCTAAGGTGCACGTTAAAAAATCGAAAGGTAACAGTCGCTTTCTGGCTGGTCAGATTGAGTATGACTATTGAGACCCTAAATTGAAAGTTAGACACAGCCGCCGCAGCTTGGTATAGTAATACAGATTGATGTTGGCTTAAGCTGAGAGACTGTTTTGGGGATATTCCATTTGGCCTTTACACCACAACACCCAATACTCACTACACCAACAATTTTGAAAAAATTCTATAATTCAGTAATTTTTGGTCCCAGTCTGAAAAATATTTGGTAGGGGTATTTGACATCGGCATCTTCAATATTAGGTATTCGGTTTTCCGATATTGTTTCATCTTGATCTATTGTTATATTGAGTCAGATAAGTTACGTACAATGTGTGCCGTAAGTGAAGCATTCAAAACTGGCGCCTTCCTACTGTACTGGCAGTCCGCGTATCGCACCTGCAGTGGTCGTATCGCACCTGTCAATCAAGTCGGCGTTTCGCACCTCTCTGGTCGGCGTTTCGCAACGGTCAGCGTATCGCACCTCTCGATGGGCAATTAAGTCGGCGTATCGCACCTGAATCGACGTTTTCGATGGCAACTGCCACTCCCCCTGCGACGTTACCTTCAACCAGCCACCCCACCCCCTCTCTGACTGAACGTCGTAGTTTATGGACAGCCCCTTACAGTACTTGATTTCAGAAAGCCATCAGATCAGGGCTATGGAAGGCTGACATTCTACAAGTTTTCCAGAATAAACTATGACCAAAGAATAATAATCGTGCCAAAACGTTTTTAAATTTGTCAAAATTGACGGAATGGCAGTCATTTGAAGTCATTCTGAAAACTCGAAAAAACGCCGGACTGTCCGTTTTTCGCCAACACTGTATTTTTCATAAAACACAAGCAAAAAATTCTGAGGGTATAGCGTCCCCTCAGATGTGGTCATAGTCTGTCAGACTCGTCCTTATCTATGTTTCTGCTTACAATCAGGCATGTACGCATACATCCCTCCCTCCCCGTCCCGGTTTAAATAATCGAAGTCTACGAATGTTTAGAGACTGCTATTGCTTGGAGGTCTGGTGCTAAGCGCAGCTCTAGCCAGTAAGTTTGTACATTCGTATCCAAATCCTACTGTAGATACAGCATTTCCTTACAGAGACCTGTCCGGAATGGCTAAAATACGGTCCCGGCGCGCCTTCCAGCTGTACTCCAGTCAGTGACCCGAACAACAAACCGAAATCGGGCCTAGAGAGCTGGTTCACCAAAGAAATGTTCGACGATCTGTTTCCCAAGGCCAACATTGGCTGGGGACCGCAGAAATGTTCGCCCTACAACTACCAATCGTTCGTAATGGCCGCCAGGTACTTCCCTCGGTTCGGAACTGAAGCTCCAGACAACGGACTGACTGCTGAGCAGAACAGAAAACGAGACCTGGCTGCCTTCTTCGCCCATGCTGTACAGGAGACTGGAGAGAACGATGCTAATTTATACAGGTATACTGTACTGTACTGTACTGTACTGTACTGTACTGTACTGTACTGTACTGTACTGTACTGTACTACTGTACTGTACTGTACTGCAGACATGGGCAAAGGGCGGCTGAGGGGGGGTTGGCCCCCTCAGGCTCTGACCTACCCCCTCAGCCGGCCGCTACCCCCTCCCTCAGGAATTTTTTGGAAGAATTTTATATGGAAAATTATGATTAGAATACACTGTATGCCTGGATTATGTGTAAATGAGCTCAGAATAGCTTATTTTAACTTACTTTAATGAAAAATAACCCAAAAAACCTTGACTTTAGCCAAAAATCTAACTTTTTGGCTTACCACCCCCTCAACCCCCCACCCTCAGGCGCTCCTACCCCCCTCAGCCCCCCCCCCCCCTCAGCATTTGAAACTTCTACCCCCCCTCAGCCGAAATGCTAGCCCATGTCTGCTGTACTGTACTGTACTGTACTGTATGTATTTGGTCTCATTAATCAACTGCAACATTCCCATTTTTGTTAATGCCAATATTGTCGTGAAAGTAAAAATCCGCCAAATTGGAATGGAACCAAAGGTTTTGCTACTAACTAGGACTCAATTTCAGCAAAGAACTTCGCAAATAATATTTTAAATCGGTAGTTTGTTTGTTAAAAAAGATACAAATCGAGTGCCATATACAGGTTGTTAGAAACCGGGAATTTACTATCAGCTTTAGTTTGGGCGCACGGATCTTTTAGCTTTCGGTCTCATCTGAAAGAGGGCGTCATAGCCAATGGATTGGATGGTCGCTGGCCAAAAACAAACCACTAAGTCGGGTACTGTAACCAGGGTTGTATATTTTTCCGAAAAAAACCTCGGCCTGTTTTTTTCCGGTTTTTTCCTAAATCGCGGAAAAAAACTCCAGCCCAAGTTCTGAGTATCCTAGACTGGTTTTATGATTTCTAACGCTTTCTAGCGCCTTCTTCAGTCTTTCAGACCAGAAATACACGTGTTACATAGATATAAATCACTAAACAGGCATGAAACAGTCCCTTAAAGGCTTCATCAATAAACCCTATATGCAAATTATCTTACAGCAGTTTGCATTTTTGTTTCATCATGCCAAATTTGGTCTCTTCTGTTGTTTTTCTAACAGTTTTGAGTCAGTATGGCCTATTATACATCGCAAAAGTCCATTTTTGGTTAGAAAAATGACATAAATTAGCTATTTTTAGCTTGAGTTTTTTCCGCGATTTATGTTTTTTTCCGACCCTTAGGAAAAAAACGGTTTTTTTTTCGGGAAAAAACGGAAAAAAACACCGGAAAAAAACACACCTCACAACCCTGACTGTAACAGTCTAAAATAAGCAAGTTCAACACAATGCGATTTACTTCTCTTTTCCAGTATTTATGTTTTTATCCTCATGGCTTTTGCCTCTTATTCGGAAGGGAAGTGCATGCTAAGTTTGGAGAAAACTCAGCGTTTCTACAGTAACCATTATTGAAGAGCTGAATGCTTGATGAGTTTACAGTTTTTGCTGAGCTGTCTCCAAACTTAGCATGCACTTTACTACTGAACTTACTGAACTTGCTCGCATTCGATTCGACTGTTACAGTACCCGACCCAGTGGTTTGTTTTTGGCCGATGACCAGCCAATCGATCGGCCATGGCGCGCTCTTTCAGATGAGACCGAAAGCTAAAAGATCCGTACGTAAAGTATATTTCTAGTGGGTCTGTCCTTTTCTTCACGCTGATACTAGAGAAAGTGTGTTCAGAATTCTTCCCAAAACGGACGCCGACGATTGTTTCTACCGCGGCGGCTTCTTCAACTGGTTCGAGGGCGGTCCCAAGTCCTCCTTCCTCAACCCGGCCAGTCCCGGCTACAAACCAGAAGACGGTGACAGTTGCAACTTAGGCGGCACGTATGCAAATCTACTGCACACTCCTTTACTCTGCTTTCGGAAAATTTGCATATTACAGCTACTGTTCGAGCAGCAAAATTCTGGACTATTGGTACCCGTGCAGTAAAGCCAAATCCGGCTCCAATTTCAAGGGCTGTTACTTTGGCAGAGGAGCCATCCAGATCTCCTACAACTACAACTATGGCCAGTTCCAAAATTGGCTAAAGTCGGTGGGAATCGATGTGGATCTGCTGAAGGAACCGAATCTGGTGATGACCAAAAAGGATCCGCCGCTGGCTATTATGGCTTCGCTTTGGTTTTATATGACGCCGCAACCGCCGAAACCGGCCATGCACGACATTGTTATGGGTAATTTAGATAATACGTGTAAACAGGAGTCAACCCTTCCGCGAAACGCTTTCCCACCCTATTACTCGGGGACACAATTTGTAGGCACCAAAGCGTTTTGAACCTCGTTTCTACCGATTCTTTTAGCTCATATTTGCAATTTTTCTGCCTCCCCACCGAATTTGATTGACCTCAATCCACCTCCCCTTTCGTTTGTTTGTTGGTTGGTTGGTTGGTTGGTTGGTTGGTTGGTTGGTTGGTTGGTTGGTTGGTTGGTTGGTTGGTTGGTTGGTTGGTTGGTTGGTTGGTTGGTTGGTTGGTTGGTTGGTTGGTTTGTTTGTTTGTTTGTTTGTTTGTTTGTTTGTTTATTTGTTTGTTTGTTTGTTTGTTTGTTTGTTTGTTTGTTTGTTTGTTTATTTGTTTATTTGTTTGTTTGTTTGTTTGTTTGTTTGTTTGTTTGTTTGTTTGTTTGTTTGTTTGTTTGTTTGTTTGTTTGTTGGTTGGTTGGTTGGTTGGTTGGTTGGTTGGTTGGTTGGTTGGTTGGTTGGTTGGTTGGTTGGTTGGTTGGTTGGTTGGTTGGTTGGTTGGTTGGTTGGTTGGTTGGTTGGTTGGTTGGTTGGTTGGTTGGTTGGTTGGTTGGTTGGTTGGTTTGTTTATTTGTTTGTTTGTTTGTTTGTTTGTTTGTTTGTTTGTTTGTTTGTTTGTTTGTTTGTTTGTTTGTTTGTTTGTTTGTTTGTTTGTTTGTTTGTTTGTTTGTTTGTTTGTTTGTTTGTTTGTTTGTTTGTTTGTTTGTTTGTTTGTTTGTTTGTTTGTTTGTTTGTTTGTTTGTTTGTTTGTTTGTTTGTTTGTTTGTTTGTTTGTTTGTTTGTTTGTTTGTTTGTTTGTTTGTTTGTTTGTTTGTTTGTTTGTTTGTTTGTTTGTTTGTTTGTTTGTTTGTTTGTTTGTTTGTTTATTCCTTAAATGGCCACCTCTCCCTTGTTTAGTTCACTACTTTAGGGTTTTCAAACTCTTGTTTTATATTCTAACCTAAAAATTGGGAAATTTATTGAAAATTTTGCTGACTACAAATTGACTACTAACTACGACTACATATTCAAAAAATCGAGAAATTTTTGAGACTACTAACTAAGACTACAAATTATTTTTGGCGTATTTTAGAGACTACTAACTACGACTACTACTGTTATTTTACTATAGTATAGTAAAACAAAACTATTCAATGTCCCCCCCCCCCTAGTGGTATTTTTCTAGTAGTAGTAATAATAGTAAAAGTAAAAAAATTAAGAGCCAAGAAGAAAAGTAAAAATAAAATTAAATTAACAAAGACCGTCAATAGTAAAATGAAAATTTTACTACTATTTTACTATTTAGTTTTTGGAGAATTCCAGCTAAATTCCTGATCAATTTTGCAATAAAAGATGTGTGGGAGCACTTTTTGTCAGTCGAATTTCACACATTTTGTCTCTAATGTTCTTGAAAACCTCGTAACATAATCAAACTTAACAACTATTTAGCACCAACAATAATTATTCATAAGATCTTGGCATTATTGATGCAAAATTGCCCCTAATGACTAGTAAAATCGTAGTAAAATAGTAGTAAAATTAGTAAAATTATTAGTAAAACAAAAAATTAGTAAAATTGGAGCTGACTGGTAGTAAAACAAAAATAAAAATTAAATAGAAGAGCTCGAATTTGTAGTAAATTTAGTAAATAGTAGAATAAAAAATCACTAGTAAAATAACAGTAACGACTACTATTTATAATTTGTAAAAGAAATTGGTCTACTAGTTTCAAATTTTCAAGTGCACCACAGTGCGGTTACCCCCTATTGTTTTAGCTGTCAAACACAATTTTACTACGTAAAATGCCATTTTGAGCCGAATAAATTTTTAAAAAACGTGCTAGAACGCTGTTCTAGGCGACTTTGGGTTTTTCAAATTGTAGACCCGTCCGTGGGCGAAATCCCCATGGAAGGCATTCATTCCCCTACATGTACTGTATGTTTCATAATTTTTGTCGAAGTTTTGGGAAATAATTTTCTTAACTCTTTCGAAATCAGATTCAGGCATTATATACCTAATATATATGTATACCTAATAGGTACTGTATATGAAGTGAAGTGGGGAATATTAACAACTACCTAAATGGACCTGATACCGTAATTGGTAGGTAGTTCAATACTGTATCGCTTCAACGTCAAGTGTATGATGCCGATACCGAATATGGCATGATGTTCTTTGTGTCTATTAAACTAGAACCAAAGTGTACAAGCACAAAGGAAAGAATAAGTTGAAGAAAGAGACATGCAGACAGCCAAAGGTCTACTGTAGTGGTTGTGACACTTTCACACGGCGTCTGCCTCTTATAATTTAACTGGCGTTGTCGTTCTGCGTCGCTTAGGGGTAGTCGCGCCGTTACAAATGGGGCGGTGCGCACTTTCTTCGGGCCGCAATTATCTGTCAAAGCAGTCTGACACGCGCCCCACCTGGGCGCGATAAGAGCATGGGAACGCGTCGCCTGCACCAAAACAGAACGCCTGCACTTTTATGACTGCCCTTAGAACTGGTTGCTTGACAGCGATGTCTTTGTATAATACTGAGGCACATAACGCCGTATATGGTACGGTTTATATGGTAGTGCCTAACCCCACGATTGGGCAGTTCGAAGGTGTCAATCAGGGATGCCCACCAAATTCAAACTTTGAATTTGATAAAACTTGGCGATTTGAATTCGATATGATTTGATAATTTAGTTTGAATTTGGTTGGTATGAATTTGGTACAGTAGTGGTAGTTTGCTGTGATAATTTCTTAGAAGCCTTTGAAAATTATGCTCAATCCACTTTTCTTGAGTTTTTAGAATCAAAACATGTAGAAAGGATTGGAAATATATATATTTTCACGCATTTGAAAAGTGTTAAAAATATAGCCAACAAGCTAGTCCTTACCAAGGCCTAACCAAAATCATAAAATAATCTGGTAAAGCGCGTTTGATTTTGATAAGGTAGAGGTATAGTTTTGAATTTGGTTTTTGGTACGGTATTAGTACTAAATTCCAAACATTGATTCTAGTACTAGTACAATTTTGAGTACGGGTCAATACTCATAGGTGCCTGACTGTTAAACTGAGGCATTTGCTATGCAGGAGTGGCGTGTAGAGGCATTCTGTTTTGGTGCAGGCGGGCGGGAAGGCACGTGCGATGCATAGTCTTAACACGTTCCCACGACTGGGCACAATGCGGCGGCGCAAACAAAGGCCGCACGCGCGTACAATCGGCCCCGGCCCCTATCTAATTACAGTTTATCTCGCCCAGGCTCGTGGGAACGCATAGCTCTACACAAACACACCAGTTTCTCTCTCTCTCACTCACTGACTACCGCTATGCCGATGACTCGTGCCTTCTCTAATGCTCACAATTACTCAATGGAAAGAAAGGTTGGTTACCGTATTACATCTATATGATTATACTGTAAAACTTTTAATCAAGTCGTCCTAACCACTTCCTCAACCTCTGCGCCATCCGATTAAGTAATAAGTTGGCTACCCCCTAATTTTCTTTAAAAATCTTTAACGTCTTATTACTCTGATGAAGCGGTATTTTTCTCTTTAACTAGAACATGTTTGGTTTTTGTTTGGAGTTTGTCTTCGGTGACTAACTTCTAGTTTGAATAAGAAGTTCTCTTTCTGTTGCAATAGTTTCTTGTTTATGTTATCTTGGACTGCTTATGTATACCAGAACTGTCTGAACTTTACAACTGCTGACTGAATAGCACTTTAGCTTTTAATACTGTGCATGATTTGTACTTCCATAATGATATCAGTAAATCAATTGACAAAACGTATTGTGTCATAGAAAATGGGGCATCAAACTCATACTGGCGTCATTTGGAGTTTGAAAAATTCTAGAAAACACTGAATCAAATAGAAACTGGAAAAAAATATTGGCCTACTAGCTAATCGAGACTATGCTTATACGTCCGTATCTTCGGTTTGGTTTCTGTATTTTCGAACCGAGAACCTGAAATTATGTAATTTTCGTCGCCGGACCCTAATAACAATAATAAATTGTAACGACTTGGCACCCCTTCCTCTCAAGCCCTCTTAAAGACTGTACACTCTCCAGAACTTTAGAGACTTTGGTTGTCTTCAGTTATCTGAGCCTAACTGTTTCAGCTGAAAAAGCCTCTGATGGAGAAACGGCGAAGAGCCCGAATCAACCAAATGTCTCGGCGAGCTCAGAGCCCTTTTGCTTCAAGCGGCACCTCATCAGCGCAGCAAACTCGAGAAAGCTGACATTCTCGAAATGACCGTACAGTACCTCAGGTCCTTACATGGCTCCAAACCTGCTCAGGCCGGTACGTTCTGCTCTCTGTTTTTGCCATTTCCGATGTATCTGCTCATTGACTGAAGTACATATTTTTTGAGTATTCGGCTTTTCCGTTATTGTTGACACTCTCTTACTTCAAGTAGAAATGGTCTCTAAGTTATGACAGATATCTTGACAGTAATCTAATCAATTCAATTTAGATGGCTCCCAGATGCGTTGCCGTTTACACCGACGGCTACACAAACTGCGCCGGAGCGGTGGTGCGAATACATGAATGCAGTCATCCCGAGCACGTGAGTCCGCAACTTCGCGCCGGAATACTCACTCACCTCAACGGATTTCTACTGGATCGTGTTTCCTCCTTGCCTCTCAGCGTCAACATTCCCCCAGTGCAAGCTCAATCCGGTCAAATTGCCACTCCCCCTACGGAGTAGTGAACGAGTCTGAAAGTCCCCTCAGTTTGGCTTCGAGCAGCGTCGATATAAGCAGCTTGTCCCCCTCAGCGATTCCGACTCTCATTCTACCCCCACTCCTCCGAAAGCTGCGCTCTGGAGGCCCTGGTGAACTGCTGTTTTTGTACAGTGAAGAGAATTGTGTCTATACAGAATGATTTTGTCTTCTACCGGCATTCCGAGGCCTTACGATTGTCGAGTTGTTGCTTGTTCCTTTACGAGGCAATGATTTTATTGTTGCGCTGTGCATAATAATAACAACGATCAAACTGATGATGTGTAAAGTCTACCGAGCTATGTGCAATTCCGATTTTCGGTGCTACTCTTGTGCGATTTAAATAAAATCCGTCTTCCTACTATTGTGAGATTTCTTATACTCCCGTGGTTTTTGCGCTTTTAAAATCTTATCGATACAGTTTCGTACTTTTCTTGGCTAATTACTCAGTTTTAGATTTCAGACTTAAATCGGAAAGGTAAGCCTAAAGCGATGGTATAATCTAGAGTCTACCGTAGTCCGGCTTCTGTCGTCTAAGGTAAACAGCCGACTGCGAGCTTGGTGTTTGAAAGCTAAATACACGCTCTCACAAAGGTGCCATTCCCCATCTAATCTGCCTGGGACCGGACAGTGTAAATGCTTGTCGGGCGTCCTAAAGTGCTTGGCCTGTCGAGAGTCCAGAAAGCTGATACGGCAGTCTTTGGATTTCCAAGCAGCGCTCTTAAACAAACCGCTTCCTATTAAACTGCTTAATCACACTGTGCAGATGCTGCCATTTTTTATTAGTAAACAAGTTGGCTAACAAGAATACCGACTAGGCCAGACGCATGTACCTGATTCGGGGTCGAAATTCAGTCCCTCAGGACACGAATATTGGTACTTTTCGCCGTGCACACAACGGAAGAACTTGCTACAATCGCTGGGATTCGGGAAGAAACCGTCGTTGGTGCATTTGAACTCTGAAATACTAGTGCGTTTTTCACTTGCATTTTGTAACCGTTTTTTACTTCCGTCCGGGTCCGTAATTTCGGGGCTGCTGCGTTTAGTAGTTCGGTCAGGTGCGGCACCTGGCTTGAGCGACGAGAACCCGGGCGGTTTGTGTTCCAAACATTTGGCGGTTGTGCTTATTCAGATTGAACAGGTCTGGTCTAGCGTAGATTGTTTTCTGGCAGAGCAACTTGTTCTGAGGGTTGAGCTTCTGGAAATGTTGGTGATAGAATCCCTTCTGGAAGTACTGGATCACGCCACCATATAAGGCCGGCGCACACTGGCAGGGTTTAGGTTTCCGGAGAGTCTTCCAATCCGGTTGGTAGCTGATGTTGTGGATGGATCTGGAGCCAGCTTGACGTGCATGTGTTTGCATGCCCTTGGTTTCTGCTTTTCCAAGGGTGGTTTAGAGCGGCTTGAGAACCATTTGAAGGCCTTAATGGGACGACTTCCCCCTGGACCGCTCCGGATCGCTCAGATCCTCGCCGTTGCATTCGTTGTTGATCACCAGACTGGTTGGACCGAAAATCGGACCCTTGTAACCGGCGGGGCGGTTCCTTTTCCCCGGCTCCC
>JASANB010001252.1:0-12829 GCA_030248155.1 Sabatieria punctata
TAATAAAATCAGTGCAATTTTCTCACCAAACTTGCAACATTTTCAGCCAGTAGTGCCATTTTAATTTTTGCTGAATCTTGATTTAAATCCGACAAGAACTGATCGAGACGGAAAGATTTGAGTGAACTTAAAAGAATAATGGGACATTTCTTTATCTATGCTGAATATTTACATACAGTATGGGCCAAAAAATGTCCACCGCTTTTTCGAACTTTACTCCACCGATAAGTTCTCGGTCATTTCTACATCGATTTGGCTCAAATTTTCAGGATTAACTACCAATATAACTGGATAGATACTGGATCACGTTTGGTGCGAAAATTCAAACTCGTTCCGGTTTTACTACCTAAAAATTTTCGGTAATTCAATGAGTGTGGGTACGAAACTTGTAGGAATGATTGATGTTGTCGTGAAGCATAAAATAGTGAGTTGGCAGCCTCGTAGCTCAAAGGTCGAGCAAAATGGGGAATTCCAAAAAAGTGATCGAGAAATCCCATAGTTAAGAAATCCTCACTTCTATAATCAAAGCACAGAATCAGTTGTTGTAGATAGATATATTGTAGTTGAAGTTCGGCAAATAGGCATTGCAGTATTGAACCGAATGTAGGCTGTGTTTTTTCCGAGTGTTTTTCTTCGAAAAAAAACTGGTTTTTTTCCTAACAGTCGGAGAAAAAAACATAATTCGCGGAAAAACTCAAACTAAAAATAGCTAATTTATGTCATTTTTTTCAGTTAAAAAGTAGACTTTTGAGATGCATAATAGGCTACACTGACTCAAAAACTGTTAGAAAAACAATAGAAAACACCAAAATTGATAATCTAAAACAAAAAGGCAAACTGTTGTGCAAAAATTTGCATATAGTGTTTATTGATCACAGTAAAGTTGTTTCAAACCTGTTTCCAGATTTATATCTATTCCTGATGGGTAGTTCTGTTCTGAAAATACTCAGGAAGGCGCTGAAAAGCGCTAGGAATCATAAAACCAGACTAGGATACTCAGAACTTGAGCAGGGGTTTTTTCCGCGATTTTGAAAAAAAAACGGAAAAAACTGAAAAAAAACAGGCCGAGGTTTTTTTCGGAAAAACATCCATCCTGATTTGAACTCTGTTCCACATGATAGAAACCATCTCCATAGTGTTTTTGAAAAATCGAAAATCTTCAGCATAATCATTTCACCAGTTTCATGAAGAAAAGTCACATTTTGTCATGTTTTTGAAATTCCCAAATTTAAATGCCCTTTGACCTAGAGGGCTGCCCAGTTAGTGTGGTGTGCCCAATAGCAATTCCAATCAGTTTTACAAGTTTGAGACCTGTGGACCGCCTTGAGTCTTAGTTTTAGGGTCATAAAACCTGAAAACTTCAGCCAAATCGATAAAAAAATCACCGAGAACGAATCGTTTGAGTAAGTTCAAATATGCGATGGACATTTTCTGTCCGTTTCTTACATTTTTGCTGATTGATTATGTCTGTCTGTTGCAGGTGGTGGGTGTGGCTACTGATAATTCTGGCTGTGGTGTTGGTGTTGATTGGCGGTGTTGTACTCTTTATCATTGTGATCATTTGTTGCGTTTGCAAGAGAAATCAACGTCATCGTCAACGTCCACCTTACGGACCTCCCCCTACATATCCCATGTCCCCTTCAGCTCCTGGAGCTCAGTCGCCTGGCTATCCGTCTGGTGCTGGAAGTGCGCAGTCCTATCCCACTAACCGCTATTAGCTTTGAATCATTCGTCTTCTCTTTTATCTCATTCTATCCGACACTGTGTTGATTTTTGAGTGCTGAATAAAATTTGCATACAATTTAACTATAGACTGAAAATAGCTGGACTGTTATTTGTTGTTGTGACGTTGTTGCTTTCCTGTTGTCAAGGCACAGGATGGAAGGTTTTGTCGATTTGTAGTGGTGTCTCACTTTGGTCTAAATCTAATCAAACCATTGCAAGCGAGATGTGAGAAACGTAAACTATAGTTTCACTTCTTGTTTGGATGGAAAACCAAGACCTGTTTTACTTTGGCGTTACCGTACGATCCGATCCGATTTGTGGGGCCTTACGGCCTACGTTCAGACTCGTGGTCCATTTCGCGACCCCCGTGTTTCGTCATCTCGGACGTTGCCCTTCTTTCACTGCCAGCCACCCCTAGCCGTGCTGCTGGGTGCCCGTCACCAGGAGGGCGGCCGACGTGTTGATGCCATAATTCTGACAGCTCCCGACGGCCGCCGGTGCCCCATATGCCAGAGGGCTCCCGGTATAGTTGGTTTCTCAGAACTACACACACCAATTGTGCCGGCTTGGCATTACTATTTAAGACTGGTTTTCTGTAATAACCGACTTTTTCATGAGCCCATAGGAACAGTTGCCCCAACTTTGTTGGATCTTTGAACTTTATATATCGTTGGATAGCCCTTCCCTCACATAGTAAGAAACCACATTTGAATTTTTCAATTTCGCTCTCTCTTTTGAAAAACGATGGGAAAACGCCAAAAATGGTTTTCCGATCATAACTTATGAACGAAACAACATTTTGTAAAACTATGCACACCACTGAATTGCTCATGAAATTCTGCATCAGATAAACTTTACTCTTATTTTATGCAATGAATTTCTTGACAAAAAAATTTGAATTTATACTTTCACAAGCACAATTTTTCGGGTTTTTGACCGATTTCATGGTCTAAACCTGAAAGGCCACAGAATTTTATTTGTTGTTTTAGAAACTAACTCTATTTAGCATCGAATTAACACCTTAATTTGAAAATCGGAATGTACCCCTTTTTCGCTATTTTGCATTATATGGTGCCCACTCACTCAAATCCGCCAACTGTCGATCAAAGGTTTTCGGCCATAACTCATGAACCGAGAGGCGCACATCAAACTCGATTACACCACTCGATTCGCCATCAATTTCTGCATCAGAAGCACTGTTATTGTTAGACTCTACTTGAACGTTTAGTGAAAAAAGTTGGATCTAGTTATTTTCCTTAGTTGATATTAGCAATCATTAGCTTAGGTTTTTGATTATTTGTGGCTTATACGCGCAATGCCACAGAATTTTATTAGCTGTTTAGAAAACTAGCTGTATTTAGCATCGAATTAACCCATTAATTTGAAAATCGGAATGTACCCCTTTTTCGCTTTTTGCATTTTATGGTACACACTCACAAAAGGTGGTCAACTGTAGATCAACAATTTTCGGCCCATAACTTATGAACCGAGAGGTGCACTTCAAAATCTTCTGCACCATTCGATTCCCCATTAATTTTTGCATCAAGTGCGCCATCAATGTTACTCTACTTGAATTTTAGTGCCAAAATTTGGATCTTCTCCTTTTCCATAGTTGAACTTAACTAAACAGCCGTTTTATGTTACAAAAGGTTTTTTTGTGATTTCTAATGCATAGCTGTGTGTTTGTTCAATAGGCTCGCATTCTATTGTTTAGAATGCGTTTTTAAAACTAAACTTAAAAGTCCACTTGCCAGTGTATGAGACAGTGTATGGAATCAAATTAGAAAAAGAGCTCTGGATTTCATCAGATGCAGCTACACCTTCTCCTTTGGGTGCGGTTTTGACCAAGGCGCCTGATGTGAAACACACAGCACAAGTTTCTCAGCAAGGTGCTCAGTTTGTATTCAAGAAACCACAACCGCGTTATAAGTAAGATGATCACATCTTTCGATTCTGATTTGTAACTGTTTGCCCTGTTCTGTGCATAGCTACGTAGGATACCTGGTCCAAGTGTGATCAAACCATGTACACGTAGTTAAGATAACGTGCAGAAAACGTCAAACCAATCAAACTTTCCTTCCTTTTTGGCAATGGCCAGACAAGAATGAAAGCACTGTTGTATTTATTCAGTAAGCTTAGTTTGTATATGGACTACAAATTCAAGTAGAGTAACATTGATGGCGCACCTGATGCAGAAATTAATGGCGAATCGAATGGTGTAGAAGATTTTTAAAGTGCGCCTCTCGGTTCATGAGTTATGGGCCGAAAGCTGTTGATCTACAGTTGACCACCTTCTGTGAGTGTGTACCATAAAATGCAAAATAGCGAAAAAGGGGTACATTCCGATTTTCAAATTAATGGGTTAATTCGATGCTAAATACGGTTAGTTTTCTAAACAGCTAGTAAAATTCTGTGGCATCGCACGTATAAGCCACAAATAATCAAAAAAACCTAAGCTAATGATTGCTAATATCAACTAAGGAAAATAAGTAGATCCAACTTTTTTCACTAAACGTTGAAGTAGAGTCTAAAAATAACAGTGCATCTGATGCAGAAATTAATTGCGAATCGAGTGGTGTATTCGGTTTTGATGTGCGCCTCTCGGTTCATGAGTTATGGCCGAAAACCGTTGATCGACAGTTGGTGGATTTGAGTGAGTGGGCACCATAAAATGCAAAATAGCGAAAAAGGGGTACATTCCGATTTTCAAATTAATGGGTTAATTCGATGCTAAATACAGTTAGTTTTCTAAACAGCTAATAAAATTCTGTGGCCTTTCAGGTTTAGACCATGAAATCGGTCAAAAACCCAAAAAGTTGTGCTTATGAAAGTATAAATTCAAAAATTTTTTGGCCAAAAAATTCATTGAATAAAATAAGTATATAGTTTATCTGATGCAGAATGTCATGAGCAATTCAATGGTGTGCATAGTTTTACAAAATGTTGTTTCGCTCAGAAGTTGTGGTCGGAGAGAAAACCATTTTTGGCGTTTTCCCGTCGTTTTTCAAAAGAGGGTGGGAAATTGAAAAATTCAAATTAGCCATGTGAGGAAGATATCAACGATATATAAAGTTCAAAGATCCAACAAGGGGGCAACTGTACCTAGGGGAGTTGGTATTTACAGAAATCACGTCTTAAACAGCTCCTAATGCAGTATACGAGCAACCTAACCAGGTGCCGACAACATTCCGTGGCACTTACCGGAGAGTGCTGCACCCGGTACACAAACCAGCATGGCATTCCGCAACAAAAATGAGATCCTGCCCGTACTCAACTGGCACTTAGCCATATCATGTTAAACTGCTTTTTTCCATTTCTGAGCAAAAATGCAATTTGCCGACACAGATTGCAGTTTCTGTCATAGGAAATGAGAGTGGTTGGTCGAAGTTTTCATTCTTGTGAGTTTTGTGTCAATAAAAACGATTGAAATCAAAAATATACGTAGACCTGCTATATAGCTACCGATTGTTGGAAATTTTGGACACCCATGACATGAAACCTGTCTCGCAAATAGGTACCCCGGTGCAGCAATCCGGCACTGGAGCGCCGGACAGGTACCCCGGTACGCTATCTGGAGGGTCACCCAGCAGCACTCTCCGTAATACTTAAGATTCCTACATACGCCAAAGTAGCGCGAAGGGGCTGACTGGTAGATACACGCTTGGTCACTCACCACTACAGTCGTTAGCCTCAGCGAAATCCGTTTTATTAGAGTGCTACCGGCCTTCATCCAAAATTCGTTTGACTTTGAGGGCAAATCTCGGTAGTAAGCAGAGATCACTAAAAATTTTACTAATCTCAAAAACTAATCTACCTTGCATTAAAAACAGAAATCACAATCGCATTGCAGTTCCTATAAAAGTCTGCTGTTTCTCGGCACTCCTTCTCGGTGTAACATCCGCTAACTCATCGCATGAAGGTAATGGTGAAATCCGAAATTTTTGTCTTGTTGGTCAAGCTGCTACGTAATTTCGCCGGCATGTTCGGCGGGGGGGAGCGGGGGGATTTTAAACGCTCGAATGAGTGATGGACATTCCGGATATTGCCCACAGCACCGGGCACATTAAGCTGAGTGGGCTGGATAGACGACACGCTCGCCAGTTTTGTAGAACAACTTTCTTGGTTTCATAAATTGAATTTTTTCCGGCTACCGCAGACAAACTTGCCTATTTGTTTGAGATGAAGCAAAATCACTAAATTTTGGTATCTCTTCTTAGAAGTTAATACGCTGTACCAAATGGCGGATCCCAAAGGCTAATTTGCTTACTCCGCCACATCTACACGAGTGCTTAAGCAATTGACAGTTTCGCAACCGAACAAAAAACGGTTGCGCCAGTTGTTTGTGTTATTCTTTCGAAGTCACCTGTCAGGAACGAACACGAAATTATTTCACTAAACAAACAGTGTGTTCGCGCATTTGCTTGTTTTGTGGTCGTAGAACAGAAGTCAAGAGGAAAAGCGAATAAGAGGGTAAACGGTGCTTTTTGTTAATTTATCTGTACGTAGAGCCCAGAGAACACTCAGGCTGATCGAGAAAAGCAGCTTAAGTGCTTAGCGAGCAGCCATGAGTGTTCTCTGGGCTCTACGTACAGATAAATTAACTTAAAAAAGCACCCGTTTAAGAGAACACAAACCTTCTTTATTCGCTTTTTCACTCTTTGACAAATTTGTTTTAAACTTACGACCACAAAACAAAGAAGAACACAAATGCGCGAACACAACTGTTTGTTTAGTGATAATAATTTCGTGTTCGTCGGTGTTTCGCTTGACTAGGGTGACTTCGAAAGTAATAACACAAACAACTGGCGCAACCGTATTTTTATTCGCGTTCGCCGAACCTGTCAATTGCTTATGTATTGTGTAGATGTGGCGTAGAAAGCAAATTAGCCTTTGGGATACCGCCATATTGGTGGTAAACAGCATGTCCAGAATTACTAACTTCTAAAGAAGAGATACCAAAAATTTAGTGATTTTTGCTTCATCTCAAACAAATAGCAAGTTTATTTGTCTGTGTAGCAGCAGAAAAATTCAAGATAATAAGAGGGATATTTATGAAACCAAGAAAGTTCATTGTTCTACAAAATAGGATCGAGCGCAGTCGTCTATCCAGCCAATCAGCTTAATGTGGTGTCCCTCCGGTTGCTGCTGGTAAACATCGGAATGATCCATCACACGCCTCATTCGAGCGCTTTTAAATAGTCGTCGACCATTCTGAAACGTTACAGCAAGGGGTTATCGGTGCTTAGTTTCAACTGATGCATGCGCTACTGGCGGGTACAAGCCGAAACTGCCGTACGCGAAATTACGTAGCAGCTTGGACAACGATAAGACAAAAATTTCTGGATTTCTCAACCATTATCACTTCATGCGATGATATTAAGCGGATGTTATACAGAGAAGGAGTGCCGAAAAAACCAGCAGACTTTTTTAGGAACTGCAAATCGCAACCGATTTGAATAAATTCTTTTTTAATGCAAGGTAGATTAGTTTTTGAAAGATTAGTAAAATTTTTAGTTAGATACTCTGCTTACTACCTGAGATTTGCCCTCAAAGTCAAAACCGAAATTTTGGCAATGAACCAGAGCGATCCGGTTGCACTTCACAATAAAACGGATTTCTGCTGAGGGCTAACGAGACTTTAGTGATGAAGTAACCAAGCGTGTATGTCACCAGTAAAGCCTCTTTGCGCTAGCCTTTAGCAGTATGTAGGAATCTATTTTATTATTACCGGAGAGTGCTGCTTAGGGTACCCCTCCAGATAGCGTACCCGGGGTACACTAACTGGCACTTAGTGCCGGATTGTGTACCCGGGGTACACTATTTGGAGACAGGTTTTATGTCATGGGTGTCCAAAATTTCCAACATTGCGGTAGCTTTATAGCAGGTCTACGTATATTTTTGCGCATTTCAATCGTTTTTATTGACACAAAACTCACAAGAATGAAAACTTTGACCAACCACTCTCATTTCCATGACAGAAACAGTAATCTGTATTGGAAAATTGCATTTTTGCTCAGAAATCGTGAAAACAAGCAGTTTAACATGATATGGCTAAGTGCCAGTTAGTGTACCGGGTACACTAACAGGATCTCATTTTTGTTGCGGAAAATGCTAAGTGCTGGTTTGTGTACCCGGGTACCCAATGCAGCACTCTCCGGTAAGTGCCACGGAACATGATAGCTTTCGTCGGAACACTACTTTCTTAGGTTTGCTGTATACTGCATTAGGAGCTGTTTAAGACGTGATTTCTGTAAATACCAACTTCCCATAGGTACAGTTGCCCCAACTTTGTTGGATCTTTGAACTTTATATATCGTTGGATAGCCCTTCTCTCACATAGTAAGAAACCACATTTGAATTTTTCAATTTCCCACCCTCTTTTGAAAAACGATGGGAAAACGCCAAAAATGGTTTTCCGACCATAACTTCTGAGCGAAACAACATTTTGTAAAACTATGCACACCATTGAATTGCTCATGAAATTCTGCATCAGATAAACTATATACTTATTTTATTCAATGAATTTTTTGGCCAAAAAATTTTGAATTTATACTTTCATAAGCACAATTTTTTGGGTTTTTGACCGATTTCATGGTCTAAACCTGAAAGGCCACAGAATTTTATTTGGTGTTTTAGAAACTAACTCTATTTAGCATCGAATTAACACCTTAATTTGAAAATCGGAATGTACCCCTTTTTTCGCTATTTTGCATTTTATGGTGCCTACTCACTCAAATCCACCAACTGTCGATCAAAGGTTTTCGGCCATAACTCATGGACCGAGAGGCGCATATCAAAATCGATTACACCACTCGATTCGCCATCAATTTCTGCATCAGATGCACTGTTATTATTAGACTCTACTTGAACGTTTAGTGAAAAAAGTTGGATCTACTTATTTTCCTTAGTTGATATTAGCAATCATTAGCTTAGGTTTTTGATTATTTGTGGCTTATACGTGCGATGCCACAGAATTTTACTAGCTGTTTAGAAAACTAACCGTATTTAGCATCGAATTAACCCATTAATTTGAAAATCGGAATGTACCCCTTTTTCGCTATTTTGCATTTTATGGTACACACTCACAGAAGGTGGTCAACTGTAGATCAACAGTTTTCGGCCCATAACTCATGAACCGAGAGGCGCACTTTAAAATCTTCTACACCATTCGATTCGCCATTAATTTCTGCATCAGGTGCGCCATCAATGTTACTCTACTTGAATTTGTAGTCCATATACAAACTAAGCTTACTGAATAAATACAACAGTGCTTTCATTCTTGTCTGGCCATTGCCAAAAGGAAGGAAAGTTTGATTGGTTTGACGTTTTCTGCACGTTATCTTAACTACGTGTACATGGTTTGATCACACTTGGACCAGGTATCCTACGTAGCTATGCACAGAACAGGGCAAACAGTTACAAATCAGAATCGAAAGATGTGATCATCTTACTTATAACGCGGTTGCGGTTTCTTGAATACAAACTGAGCACCTTGCTGAGAAACTTGTGCTGTGTGTTTCACATCAGGCGCCTTGGTCAAAACCGCACCCAAAGGAGAAGGTGTAGCTGCATCTGATGAAATCCAGAGCTCTTTTTCTAATTTGATTCCATACACTGTCTCATACACTGGCAAGTGGACTTTTAAGTTTAGTTTAAAAACGCATTCTAAACAATAGAATGAGAGCCTATTGAACAAACACACAGCTATGCATTAGAAATCACAAAAAACCTTTTGTAACATAAAACGGCTGTTTAGTTAAGTTCAACTATGGAAAAGGAGAAGATCCAAATTTTGGCACTAAAATTCAAGTAGAGTAACATTGATGGCGCACTTGATGCAAAAATTAATGGGGAATCGAATGGTGCAGAAGATTTTGAAGTGCACCTCTCGGTTCATAAGTTATGGGCCGAAAATTGTTGATCTACAGTTGACCACCTTTTGTGAGTGTGTACCATAAAATGCAAAAAGCGAAAAAGGGGTACATTCCGATTTTCAAATTAATGGGTTAATTCGATGCTAAATACAGCTAGTTTTCTAAACAGCTAATAAAATTCTGTGGCATTGCGCGTATAAGCCACAAATAATCAAAAACCTAAGCTAATGATTGCTAATATCAACTAAGGAAAATAACTAGATCCAACTTTTTTTCACTAAACGTTCAAGTAGAGTCTAACAATAACAGTGCTTCTGATGCAGAAATTGATGGCGAATCGAGTGGTGTAATCGAGTTTGATGTGCGCCTCTCGGTTCATGAGTTATGGCCGAAAACCTTTGATCGACAGTTGGCGGATTTGAGTGAGTGGGCACTATATAATGCAAAATAGCGA
Source organism: Sabatieria punctata (assembly GCA_030248155.1). Taxonomy (NCBI): domain Eukaryota; kingdom Metazoa; phylum Nematoda; class Chromadorea; order Araeolaimida; family Comesomatidae; genus Sabatieria; species Sabatieria punctata. Next base: position 10,054 of record JASANB010001252.1, read on the forward strand.
AAAAGGGGTACATTCCGATTTTCAAATTAAGGTGTTAATTCGATGCTAAATAGAGTTAGTTTCTAAAACAACAAATAAAATTCTGTGGCCTTTCAGGTTTAGACCATGAAATCGGTCAAAAACCCGAAAAATTGTGCTTGTGAAAGTATAAATTCAAATTTTTTTGTCAAGAAATTCATTGCATAAAATAAGAGTAAAGTTTATCTGATGCAGAATTTCATGAGCAATTCAGTGGTGTGCATAGTTTTACAAAATGTTGTTTCGTTCATAAGTTATGATCGGAAAACCATTTTTGGCGTTTTCCCATCGTTTTTCAAAAGAGAGAGCGACATTGAAAAATTCAAATGTGGTTTCTTACTATGTGAGGGAAGGGCTATCCAACGATATATAAAGTTCAAAGATCCAACAAAGTTGGGGCAACTGTTCCTATGGGCTCATGAAAAAGTCGGTTATTACAGAAAACCAGTCTTAAATAGTAATGCCAAGCCGGCACAATTGGTGTGTGTAGTTCTGAGAAACCAACTATGCCGGGAGCCCTCTGGCATATGGGGCACCGGCGGCCGTCGGGAGCTGTCAGAATTATGGCATCAACACGTCGGCCGCCCTCCTGGTGACGGGCACCCAGCAGCACGGCTAGGGTGGCTGGCAGTGAAAGAAGGGCAACGTCCGAGATGACGAAACACGGGGGTCGCGAAATGGACCACGAGTCTGAACGTAGGCCGTAGGGCCCCACAAATCGGATCGGATCGTACGGTAACGCCAAAGTAAAACAGGTCTTGGTTTTCCATCCAAACAAGAAGTGAAACTATAGTTTACGTTTCTCACATCTCGCTTGCAATGGTTTGATTAGATTTAGACCAAAGTGAGACACCACTACAAATCGACAAAACCTTCCATCCTGTGCCTTGACAACAGGAAAGCAACAACGTCACAACAACAAATAACAGTCCAGCTATTTTCAGTCTATAGTTAAATTGTATGCAAATTTTATTCAGCACTCAAAAATCAACACAGTGTCGGATAGAATGAGATAAAAGAGAAGACGAATGATTCAAAGCTAATAGCGGTTAGTGGGATAGGACTGCGCACTTCCAGCACCAGACTGATAGCCAGGCGACTGAGCTCCAGGAGCTGAAGGGGACATGGGATATGTAGGGGGAGGTCCGTAAGGTGGACGTTGACGATGACGTTGATTTCTCTTGCAAACGCAACAAATGATCACAATGATAAAGAGTACAACACCGCCAATCAACACCAACACCACAGCCAGAATTATCAGTAGCCACACCCACCACCTGCAACAGACAGACATAATCAATCAGCAAAAATGTAAGAAACGGACAGAAAATGTCCATCGCATTTTTGAACTTACTCAAACGATTCGTTCTCGGTGATTTTTTTATCGATTTGGCTGAAGTTTTTCAGGTTTTATGACCCGAAAACTAAGAATCAAGGCGGTCCACAGGTCTCAAACTTGTAAAACTGATTGGAATTGCTATTGGGCACACCACACTAACTGGGCAGCCCTCTAGGTCAAAGGGCATTTAAATTTGGGAATTTCAAAAACATGACAAAATGTGACTTTTCTTCATGAAACTGGTGAAATGATTATGCTGAAGATTTTCGATTTTTCAAAAACACTATGGAGATGGTTTCTATCATGTGGAACAGAGTTCAAATCAGGATGGATGTTTTTCCGAAAAAAACCTCGGCCTGTTTTTTTTCAGTTTTTTCCGTTTTTTTTTCAAAATCGCGGAAAAAACCCCTGCTCAAGTTCTGAGTATCCTAGTCTGGTTTTATGATTCCTAGCGCTTTCTAGCGCCTTCCTGAGTATTTTCAGAACAGAACTACCCAGAACAGAATAGATATAAATCAGAAACAGGCTTGAAACAATCCCTGACGGATCAATAAACACTATATGCAAATTTTTGCACAACAGTTTGCCTTTTTGTTTTAGATTACCAATTTTGGTGTTTTCTATTGTTTTTCTAACAGCTTTGAGTCAGTGTAGCCTATTATGCATCTCAAAAGTCTACTTTTTAACTGAAAAAATGACATAAATTAGCTATTTTTAGTTTGAGTTTTTTCCGCGAATTATGTTTTTTTCCGACCGTTAGGAAAAAAACCAGTTTTTTTTCGAAGAAAAACACCGGAAAAAACACAGCTCACATTCCTGGTTCAAATATCATGTTCGCTCATTTGTCGAACTTCCAACTACAATATATCTATTCATTAACAACTGATTCTGTGCTTTGATTATAGAAAGTGAGGATTTCTTAACTATGGGATTTTCGATCACTTTTTTGGAATTCCCCATTTTGCCTGACCTTTGAGCTACGAGGCTGCCAACTCACTATTTTATGCTCAATGACAACATCAATCATTCCTACAAGTTTCGTACCCACACTCATTGAATTACCGAAAATTTTTAGGTAGTAAAACCGGAACGAGTTTGAATTTTCGCACCAAACGTGATCAAGTATCTATCCAGTTATATTGGTAGTTAATCCTGAAAATTTGAGCCAAATCGATGTAGAAATGACCGAGAACTTATCGGTGGAGTAAAGTTCGAAAAAGGGGGTGGACATTTTTTGGCCCATACTGTATGTAAATATTCAGCATAGATAAAGAAATGTCCCATTATTCTTTTAAAGTTCACCAAATCTTTCCGTCTCGATCAGTTCTTTGTCGATTTGGCTCAAGATTCAGCAAAAATTAAAATGGCACTACTGGCTGAAAATGTTGCAAGTTTGGTGAGAAAATTGCACTGATTTTA